>VDFB02321424.1:0-134742 GCA_007258455.2 Sequoia sempervirens | reverse complement strand
GCTTAAAATCTTTCAAAAAAATAAAAAAAATAAAAAAAAGAATTGAAAACAAAAAAGAAAAAAATCGCCCTCTAGTGAAAACCACTTCGGTGGCGCTTTGGGCAGGTACCATGATGAAAACCTGGAAAATAGGCGTCATGTGTAGAATTGAGCATTCGCTTGCACTATTTCAGGAGAAAGCATCTCATCCCATCCATAATAAAGCCATCATTCCATCCATCTTAGCCATAATAAATCCAGTTATCGATGAATCATATATCCAATCCATTTTCATCCATCTACATCCATAGTCCAAGTTATCTTGATCTTGATTAAAGTTTGGGGCACACTTTACACGTGCTTATGGTAAACATCTTGACATGGGCCATTTTCATTAATCCTATCCTATGCAGCATTATCTGAGCCATGAAGCATTATCCAAATGAGCATTCTTTATTTGAACACCTTATCTTATTTTAAGATAATCCATATCCATCTATCCATACACCTATCCAAGCATCCACCCATGACATTCAATACATTGCTAGACACTGGGGGTAGATATTTACATCTTGCTCCGGGAATAAATATTGATATATAACCTCCAACTTATGTGGTGATCTAAACATTGGAAAACGTGAAATAAAATTGGTCGACCACTTGTGAGCAATAATCCAAATCACTAGCCCATGGCATATTTTGACAAGAAGATGTTCCTTATCAGATTTAATCGAACATTGATCCAAACAATCAATATCAATCGCATCTAACACACCCTTCAAACGTCACATCAAATCATTCGAACAACTTTTGTTCCAAAATCAAGCTTCATCAACCATGATCAATCAAATCCAATAAAAAATAAAAATAAAAAATCATCATCTCGAGATATCCTTGTGTTTCTTAACACTATCCTTGCATTGTTGTGTATCCTCAACAATGTTGTCATCATCAATCTGATCAACATCTCAATCCTTGTGTTGCTTAACACTATCCTTGCATTGTTGTACATCCTCAAAAATGTTATCATCATTATCAATCCATCGATTCGATCAGTCAACCTTAGCTTGGTTTTCAACAAAATCCACAAACAAAGCACTGATATCGTCACACACATCCATATCCAAATCATCAAAATCATGCGAAAAAACCAAAAACATAAAAAAATCAAAAATCCAAAAACACTCAAAAAGTCAGAAAAGCGTCAAAAACACTAGATCCGAACTACGTCGTCTCTGAGCTTAAACATAGGCAAGGCTAATCTTTGATCAACCCTTGAGACACAAAATCCAAAAACATTAAAAAAACACAAAATACAAAAAATCAAAATCACATCAAGTCCAAAAAAAATCATAAATCTTAGAAAACCCCAAAACATACTTAAAATTCAAAAAATCAAAACATTTGTAAAATCTCAAAAATACCAAAACAACCTCAAAACATTCAAAATGTCAAAAGAAATCCATGTCTCATCTAAAACTTTCCTTTCGAGAATATCAATCATCCATAATAGAATTGATCATCACCTTCATCCTTTGGCAACACAAATAGAAATAATCACAGCAATCAGCAAAAGCAAACTTCAAATGCAAAATCAAAATTGAAGCAAAAACAAACTTCAAATGCAAAAAAAAAAATCAAAGCAACAAACCGTTAAATCCAAAATCAAACTCTTGATCATTTTCAAACATGGCAATCAACAGCCTATCAATCAACTTATCAAACCATCATCATCCTATACAGTACATGTCTAGGATATATCGTTAGATAATGGGCATCATTTGGATATCAATTTGGATTCTTATCTTATCAAAACAAATCTCTTTTAGCTAGAATATGAGAAGAACATTGACTTTGTTTCGCATTACTTGGTCTTTTCTTTTGAGGTTACATATTATTGCACTCATCAGGAACCTCAGTGATATCGAGCAGAAGGATTTAGAGATAGAATGGAACCCGAAAATCATTATCTTTTTCATGCACATTGCTTGTTGGACATTCTTGTAATATAACTTGGGAAATACTTGCTTTGTTGGAATTACGTTCTAGCAAGGTTATGTATGTCGGTGTGAAGAATACTCTAATTTGTTTTGAGGTCAAAGTCTATGGCACTAGATTTCATCACGGTTCTTTAACGCGAGTGCATGGTATCTATGTGTGTTATCAAACATAAGGTAAGTAGCCCTTTAAAGATCAATCATTGATAAGAGAAAATCATCATCATCATCTTTCATAAAGTTGGCTTGTTGGTTCCTCTTGTCATCATCTAATTTCTTCTTTTCCGCACTAACATCATGTCATGAATAGTTAAACATCATCACCAATGCATCCATCTTGCATCCATGAACCATCAATATTCGGCATATCATCCCACATGCATGTTCATCACATCATAATATAGATGCATTTGATTCTAAGCATTTTGCCGAAATCCTTACATTTTGCATAATCATATCATATCACATCATCCATCTCATCATCATCATCATATCGTATTAAGTTGTTTTAGATCAATATAGATTTGTTATTCCTGATGTTTAAAATCCTCTCATTGCATCATCTGTAACCACATCCATATGTCCATCTTGAATTTTCACTTTATCATTGAGATGCGACCCTCAAATTGAATCTTTTGGCAGGTCTCGAGGGGGCAATGTCTTAGTGTACTTGCTTCAGGTTGGAATTATTGAGAAAAAATCAATTTTTTGAATTTTGATCCATGACAGGTTTATTATTTGAACCAACACAACAGTACATTGCTTCAAGGAGCAAATGTGAACTGCGATGAGAAATTAGCATTATGCACTTGGATTCCATATTCATCTAGCTCATTAAATTCATCAAGCTCACATCAAATCCGTCCTGCCAAGTAAATCAGGACTATTTAATTCATTCCTAAGGTTATTCATTTAAATTAAAAAAAGCAAAGTCTCACATCAACCTTTTAATTAAATAAAGCAAACTTTATTTAAATAAATCTCCAAAGTCATATTTCTCACTTTTGATTTAAATAAATCAAAATATTCAAGTCAAATGGGTCAAAATCAACTAATCATCACCTAGCTAATCTAATCCTGATTAACCTAATCTAACCACCCATCACATCCTCTAGCTTTCCCCACTTGCACCAAAAAAATCATTTTAACTCATTTATAATCATGTTTTTCTTTCAACTTGGCATAAAAATGGAATATTCCCTCAAGTTTGAAAATGAAGACAAGTTGACTTGTCCCTTCCAACATTGCAATAACTTCTCTCTTACATGTCCCCCTCTCAACATTTAATTCACAATTTCAAATTTGAATCTCCCTCTCTTTGGCACATTGGCCAAAACTTGCACATTCCTCAACCTATGACAAGTTGACAAGTGGCCCAATCTCATTGGTCCAATCTTTATCCCACATTGCTCTCTTATGAGCATTCTTTCAACTTGAGAATCTATAAGTAGAGGGCTGATTCTTCATCAAATCATCTACAATCTCATGCAAAGTCACTCTCTTCACATTGAGATCTGATTTTGTCCACCATCATTCGCAACATCAAGCTTGTCAAGGGTTGGGAAAGGGATACTTTTCACATCAAAGTAGCACCAATCCAATATGGGATAGATATACTTCATATTTTTCTTTGTATTCTTTTATTGATCTTGTTATTTGATAGCATTTTAAAACATGTTAGATTATCTCATATGGATGTTAAAATTTTGCTTTGTTTTAACAACTAACCATGCTAATGTGTGTGTTAGATTGTAAGCCATTTGCATATTTTGATGTCCACACCAAACAATCGAGAGGAGAGGGTAACCCACTCTCCAACTTCACTTTCCTAAGGTATAGAGTTATTTAGGCCTTTTCCAAGATAGAAAAGATTTCACTCCCAAGATGGGTGTCTTTTGATTCACTCCTTGCTCTTTATACTCTACCAAAAATTAAAAAATAGGGTTGTCACCTATGGTGATCAAATCCCTAGGAAGGTCCCAAAAGGAATGATCAAAGTTCTTTTGGTCACTCAAGATCACACAAAGTGCAAGGGGAGAGCATACACACGTTGGGTTCCTTGGGATTAAAAGTAAATAAAAGAGAGTAAGTGACATTTTTCATCCTAAATATCACACAAAGACACAAGAGGAGAGCATAAAAACCACCCACTCAAGGATGCAACAAACAATATTCATTTAACCTTTATAAATAAAGTTTGCAACTAAGACTAGCCAAATGATAAGGACTTGGAAAATTGTAGCTCTACAACCACAATTTTTTTGGTATTATAAATATGTCTTTGGGAAAAAATTTAGGCTACAAAAATGGGGTTAGATTATAAAATTGGTTAGATAAGATGCATAAAAACCCAAAAAGTAATGAAAAAACTTTGCCAACACTAATAAATACTAGCAAGTTGGGAAATTATCGGGGCATGGAAATATTGAAAGTGTTGAAATAGTGCAAGTATTGAAACAAAAATATGCTAAAATAGTGAATGTGCTAAAACAAAAGTTAAAGTAGTAAAAGAAGAAAAATTTGAAAATAAATAGTTATACTTGAGAGGTAACGTTGATTCCATGTATGTATTGAATTGCATAGGTGTTAAAGGAAAAAGTGTAAGTGTTGATTTAGGAACCTTCACACGCCATAGAATAGATGAAAAGATAAAAGTAGAAAATGACATAAAATAAAAAAAGAATGTTTTAGGTGAAAAAGTGTTAAATGATAGGTTGAAAGAATTGATCTATGTATGCATTGTTAATATAAGCGTTGATTCACAAAATTTTTGATTTATCCATAGAAGCACTAAAATATAGATTGAAAGTGCTAAATTGTGTTGGGAAAAATGCTTGGAAGAAACACATGTGATCATGTCAATTGGGGGTCAAAAATTATCATAAAAATTGTGAAATAACACAAACACCTTGCATGATTGAAAATACAAAGTAAAAAAAAATAGCAAAGACAAGTTAGGAAAACAAAAATATGCCAAGAATGTGAAAGTGTTTATTGGGCCATGAAATTGCTAAAACACAAAAAAAACACTAAAATGCAAACTAAAATATGTGAATTCACAAAAAAGTCAAATGGAGATTAGTAAAAGGGATGTGGGTCCCATAAAACATGTTAGAATGAAGAAAAGAGAAAAACAAAGGGCATGAAACATAAATATTCTAAAGTGAGTAACAAAATATTTTACCTTGTTTCTTCTTTGCTCCTCCAATTTAGCAAAAATAGAGTGTACTCTTAAGCTCCATTTGACATGCTCTTTTCGATAAATTGATCAGTAGAATGTGGTTGCTTAGTAAATCAACAGAATGATGTTGGGATTATGATGATAGATAAGAATGGGAGCATAAGAATGTGATAAAGGTGGATGTTAAAATGGGATGAGAGGCCTCCTATTTATAAATTTTCCATGGGGAACATGGAGAGTAAATATGAAAATTTGATGTAGGGATATGATTTGAGGAAAATAAAGCCATGGATTGAAGGCTTGGACTTCTAACAAGTGTCACAAGAGGGATAGAGATATAATATGAGGTGTAAGAGATAGGCATGCTCACACATGTGTAAACAGGTGGCATGTGTGGGAGATATGCTCACACATGTGTGAGCAAAGGAGTTGGGACATGTGTAAGAGGTATAAAGTCTACAAATATGTCCACAACATGCTCACACATGTGTGAGCATGAAGTGGGGTGAATAATCATGCTTACACATGTGGGAGCTTGAGAGGGGTAGGGAAATTTTTCAAGTGATGGAAAGTTTGGATTTTTATCCATGCAAATGGATTAATGGATAAGATTAAAAGTTGGTGGATAGGGGGATATTGTTGAATTGAATACTGGAGGACATGCTAACAAAGATTAATTAGCCTAAATCAATTGATTAAGTAGGTATTAGTTAATTGATTTAGTTGGAGGATTTGGGGGATAAGGTTAAACTTAATTAAATAAATGTAGAGGGATAAAGGTAAAGAATGAATGAATGAATTAAATAAATAATGATTATTTATTTAATAAATGGCTAGAATTGGGTAAAGTCAAATGCAGTTAGGTATGGATAAATTTAGGTGTCTAAAATTACATGCTTAGACATATAGATGATGCATTGGAGGAGCTTGATGTTTTGTAAGTATTCTTGGAGACTTTTTGAGTGTATAGTAATGTTTTTATTGTTGAATAATGCATTGAGTGTGGATGCTTTTGGATGTTGAGATTTTCCCTCTTGAGGGTTTTCCCAAGATATATCTTATGTTATCTTGTGGTATGTATCTTATATTTACATATCAGACATTCTATAATATTGTATGCATGATTTTATCTCATAGGGCTATAAAATGGTTTGATCAACTTAGTAAAATTTTTGAGCAATAAGCCTTAAATAATTAAATTCATTCCTATCCATTAACACTTTCCTTATGGATCAATTCCCTCTAATTAGTTATAGAATTCAATTTTATAATATTGATAATCCTCATTTGTTCTTTCCTCTTTGGTATGTTGGAAATTAGATTAGCTAAATGATCTGCATCAACACTATGCTCACATGGGGTTGGCAAAATTTGAAGTTCAAAAATGAACTTCCAAGGGAAATGTTTATTTCTTTAAGTAGGTTCTAAAGCTGTTAATTAAAACTTCTAGGGAGTAATGGAAGTTTAATTTTGCATAGGAAAATAGGAGCATGGAGTTGGTTTCCACCTAAACATGATATACATAGTGGAAATTAGCCCACCATAGGCCTTGGTGGATGCCATATTTGAGGTGATATTATTTAATTAGGTATCCAATACAATAAAATACTACATTATCATATGAACTTAGTGATCTTGAGAACATCCCTTATTCTAGTAGGACTTGGATTGCTTTTGAAGTCCCATTGGAGTTTAGTGTTATCCATCTCTACTTAGGTGGGGATTGATTACATCCATTTATTCTTACTAGGGTAGTAGTTAACTAATGAATTAACTTTATAGAAAACCTCACATTTGGGAAGATCACAACTTTATTTAAACTAATATATATTTTTTTAGGAAATTACTTTATTTTACGGTTAGGTAAATTTTTTGTGAGTCTTATATCACATCTTTTTTGAATGTGTTCAATATCATTTTTACCACAACCTTCATTGGGGTTATGGTTATTCTTATTCTTGTGATATGGATTTGAACCACCACCTTCTTACAAATGTACCTTATTTCCATTACATGATAACCCACCGGATGAAGGTAAATTTACTTATAATTGATCATTAACATCTATATTTTGAATACCAATTACACTTGTTTGTATAAGGTGGTCTATATTTTAACGTCATGTTCTTATCACATAATTTTCCCATTATGAAAAACACATTGAATAGAAGGATAATGCAATACAACATACTAAGAGGAAACTAGATATATATTTAGATGATGATTTGGAGAGTATATCCAAAAATCATTGTAAAAGCACCATGGGACTCTACATCAAATGACATTTGGATATGTGAATAAATTAGAAAATTTGAGCACAAATTTCATTTTATAGAGTACACCCTGATTATTATATAAAGCTAAATACCATTTTACTAGTTATCGATAGAGCAAATAGAAAACCAACAAATCACTATACCAATAACCTTTACGATTAATAGTGTCAAAAGACATATTCTATAATTTATAATACACCCTAACTTACCATTATTGATAGAGGGTGGAAAAAGAACCAACAACTTACTTAGAAAATCCCATTGAAGCAACATACAATTTTTCAAAAACTAGTGAAAAGGTATTTGGATTTGTCAATACAATGAAATTCAAGTTTCATTTTATAAAATTATAAATCCTTAAAAACACCTTCATCTCAGTATAACAATAACCTTTTTGGATTAATGTTGTGAAAATACACATTTTATAATTTATTATAACTAAACTACCATTCTCAATAGTGGGTGAAAACATAACCAACACCATGCTCAAAGAATCCTAGCAAAGTGACATTTTCCTTTCAATAGCTAGAAAAATAGTATTTGTCTCTATTAATAGCCAATTAAATTCAAGCACATGTTTTATTTTAATTTAGTGAGTTGGCAGAAGTAGCTATCCATGAAGTTATCTCCATAATGGGTAGCAAGTTCCTCTTGAAAAATTGACCATGTGACCACATAACCCTTCTTTCTCTTCTCATCACATAACTAATGATACCAAATAAATTGATCTAGTTCTAGGTACAATGATTCCATATCCACATTTTGTTCACTAGGACATGATGAAGATTAAAGAATTGCTCCATTTGGCATAACCAATTGGTTGGATCCTTGCCATAAAACTTTCTCATATCCAACTTGGGTATGAATTACCTTGGTATAGGATACTTCTTGAAATTAGAGTCAAGTCCAAGGAATTTATGTCCAAAAAAAGTATTATCTTCCACCTTACTAGGTGAATCTTTGCCCTTACACTTCATCCCTTGAATAATCATGTCCAACTTCTTAGAAAATTTATTTATGTCATTCCTAATTGATGAAATTTTGCTCTTGACCTTGTTGATCCAATCATTAGGATTAATATTGTCAATTTATACCTCATCCTTATCTGAAGCTTTCCTCTATGTGTTATCATTCTTTCTTCCTCTTGTTGCAGGCCCTGTCATGATGGTAGAAAATAATTTTGCAATAAATAACACAAATAAATTCAAAATAATCTAAAATTTTTAGTGTAACTTACTAGGGCCTAGCTCATACTCTCAGAAAAATCTCCCAAAATTTTGGTGTTTTGCAACCTTCAGAGAATTTTTTGAAAACCCTAATTTTGTAATAAATTACTTATTTCTACTTTAAATTATTTGAAATTAATACTATAGGATCCCCTATTACTTATTCAAAAACCCACTAAAAATAAATAACACATTCGATAGGATTTTTGAGATATGAACTTTCTAAATAAACTAGGTAGAAACCTTAATTTTGCAATGAATTGCTCAATTATGCCCTAATTCTTCTAAAATCTGGACTTTACCTTCTTTAATATGTTCTTAAAAAAACCCTTTAAAAATTAGACAAAAATTCACCAAAATTTGGGAGATGTGCATTTCACAAAATGACTTCCAAAATTGAAAAAATGCCTTATCATCATAGTGCCAAGATCATGCTTTGATACCACTTGTAATGAAATAACTTACACAATATAAGAATATGATATGAAATATGCTACAAATAATTTATAATAACTGAGAATAACAAGTCACTTTGAGGGGGAAAACCTCCAAATATCTCCAATGAGAACACAATTCACAATATGATGATGAAATAAGACTCACAACATCCTATATATACCTTATTTATGCCTAGGATATCACCCATGCTGACTTAGATAACCCTATATAAGAGCTAGGCCAATTTAATTAACTGGATAAAAATATAATAATGATAATACATGACTTAATTAAGAGTTAAGATATCCACAAGCCAACTATTCATAGCTCAATGTACTCTAATATTAAGGGTGTAGCATGGATGAAGATGAATTATTTGGAGATATTATGGATGTGGTGATGGAGGGATGAAACTAGAAGGAATTAAAGGATGTGTGCCTTTGTTGGTCTTGATTGGGAATTTGAGGTGATAGATGCATAAGATGAAGGGATTTTGAGATATGAGTGATGGGGGTAATGGATTGAGGGATTTAAGGACCCAAGATGGATGGGGAATATGAAGGATTTAGTTTTGGGACATAAGGGTGAAAAATAGATTTAGAAGAGGAAGGAATGGAATTTGGGACATAAAGTATTAAAATATATTTGGAAGATGGGGGATGGGGACATCTGAATTTATATGGAGGGATTTTGGATTTGGGAGGAATACTAACATCTTGATCATGAGTTTTGTAGCCAAGGCCATCTGAATGTAGATTTTATTTGATATGAAGGGGTTATAAGATGCCTTGCTCATGAAGACCTAATCCTTTGCCTCGATAGAGCTTATTTTGACAAATTTTCTTGCCAATAGGATGCTTGTTGTTTTAGAAGCGAGATACAATTCCATTTTGAGGGGTAAAGGAGGTGGAAACTATTATAGTTTGTTAGAAAAAATGGATTGGATAAACATGGAGGAACCAACTTGATAGGCATGGGGTTCATGAGTGTGTTGGAATGGGGTCTTGAGAAGGATTAGAGACATGAGAGGGTTTAGGAGGGATGCTTGGATCTTGATATGTAAGGATATCATGAGATTTAGTGGAAGGGATACTTTGATCTTGATTTTGAGGGGAATTTATGGTAGTATGATTTAGAGTAAGGGATTGGAATAGTTGGATGTGTTTAGAGGGAATGAAGGGGGAAGGAGTATGGGTGCTATAAATGAGTGTACGAATGGATTTTGGGGCTAGTGCACATGGATGGGAAAAGGATTTTGGACATTTATGGATGAATAATTTGATGTATATGAGGGATTGAAGGACTTTGTTTGATTTCAGATATGGGAAGTAAGAGGATAGAGGTGGATGATGATATGTCAAGATTGCACAACTTTATTTGTGCATGGGGATTCATAATACTTTGCTAATGCTCCATGAAGGATGTGGTTAAAATATGTGGATGAATTGGATTATTTATTGGATTGGGATGGTGTGGATTGTAAGGATGTGGGAGATGAGCAAGTGGAATAAGAACTGGAGGCTTCAATGCATTCATGGATTGAATATGAGGATAGAAACCTTGAAAAGGAGTTGGAGATGGGGATTTGGGATGTGGATGTGATTTGAGGGGAATTTTGGATGGAGGATTGATAAATCCCTTATTAAATAGAGGGGAATGATGAACAATAAGAGATGAATTGAGATTTCATGGAGATGGTGGGGATGGGTGTTTATTATTGATACTTAGGAGATACATAACCATACCATCTTTATCTTGGTTGAAGTGGGAGGAAATGATGTAATTGAGGAGGTATTTAGAACTAGTAGTGGGACTAGTAGGTTCTTAGATTTAAGGGATAGTGGATATAGAGAGACCGTCTTGATCCACAAGGCTCTCATTATCATCATAGGGATAATTATTTTGTTGGTCAACAAGACTAACCTCATCATCATCAAAGATTGGTGGAGATGTATAGAATGAAGACATGATGTTGGATGGGATTATGATGGGTGAAAAGGGATTACAAAAGACTAAATAATGATTATTTGGGTTGGATGGTTGGATGACATGGAGGATTAAAGCTTAGATTTGGGATAATACAATTGTTTTGGAAGAAGGATAGGATTTTTTGGAGATTAGGATATGGTTGTTATAGGATTAGAAGACTGGGGTTGATTGTATTTGGGACGGTGATTTGAATTATAACTTGGATTAGAATACTAAAGATGGATGGATGGTTCATTGATATTACAAATGAAGTGGAATGCAAATTTGGATCAGATGAACTTAGGTTTGATGAAGGAATGGGATGAGGATAGCAGATGAAGATGTTGGATTTGATTTTGGGATAGTGTTTGGAAGAAGAGAATTTGTGAATTATTTTTATATGAGGACGAGATTAGAAGAATGGGATGATGGATGAAAGGTTTATTAGGAAAATTGGGTTTGATTTTGGAAAGGGATGACAATTAGGAAAATGGATTGGGGATTAGAAGAACGAGACTTAAGAATTAGATAAAAGATGAAATTTTATTGGATTCAAGAGGGGATAAGCTAGACTAGGATATGGATAAATGGATAATGGAGAGGGTTTCAAAATGAGAGTGATAGTATATAAATATATAGATCCATGAATACACTAAAACATCATATGCACTAATATACATATGTTTTGATTTGTGTATGTGCTAATCCATAGGGTGATGGTGCTGGATGGGAAGGATGAAAGTAAAATTGGATTTTAGATGGGATATGGATTTGATTTTAGGAAAAAGGATTGAAATGGAGAGATTGGGTGATTTAGATGGATAAAAGATTGGATTGGGGAATGAATAAGGGTTTTGGAGGAAAATATTTGGATGGTTGATTCATATTGAAGGTTTGTTTGCTTGACTAAGGGGTGGATTTAGGGTAATAGGCATGCACTAGTTTTACATGAAAAAGACACTCTAAACACTTGAACAATCCTAAATTATTCAAGTAGAAGTGTCACCTTTTGTGGGCCCATTGTTATACTATCTACCAAGGGTGTGGATAGCTAGGGGAATTCAAGGTCATGTAACACCTATACACCCCTTACTTGGGAGGCTTAAGCCTTACCCAAAGTGAGCTCTACGCTTATTTATCAATTTAAGTATGTTACAAGTAATTTCTTGGGCCTAATTGGTATTTGATGCACCACAAATGGTGGAAAAAAGGTCTTAAGTTAAGATGAACAAGGTTTCTAGGGAGACCTCTAAATACCTCAAGGGTATTGAGGAAAAATCTATAGATGAAAGGGATAATTCCAAATAATCAAGAGGAGAGGGTAACCCACTCTCCAACTTCACTTTCCCAAGGTATAGAGTTCTTTAGGTATTTTCCAAGATAGACAAGATTCCACTTCCAAGATGGGTGCATTTTTATTTACTCCTTGCTCTTTATACTCTACCAAAAATAATATTTGGGGTTGCCACATAGGGTGATCAAATGCCTAGGAAGGTCCCAAAAGGAATGATCAAAGTGATTTTGGTCACTCAAGATTGCACAATTAAGGGGAGAGCATACACTTGTTGGGATCCTTAGGATAAAAAGAAAAGAAAAGAGAGTAAGTGGCATTTTTTATCCTCAAGTTCACACAAAGACACAAGAGGAGAGCATAAACACTACCCACTCAAGGACACAACAAACAATATTCATTAACCTTTAAAAATTAAGTTTGTAACTAATACTAGTCAAATGATAAGGACTTGGAAAACTGTAGCTTTACAACCACAAATGTGTTAGTAGTATAAATATATGTCTTTGGGGAAAAAAAAAGGCTAAAAAAATGGGGTTAGATTACAAAAGCAGTTAGATAAAATGCTTAAAAACCCCCAAAAAATGAACAAACTTTGCCAACACTAATAAGTGCTAGCAAGTTGGGAAATTATTAGGGCATTGAAATAGTGAAAGTGTTGAAATAGTGCAAGTGTTGAAACAATAAATGTGCTAAAATAGTGAATGTGCTAAAACATAAGCTAAAGTAGTAAAAGAAGAAAAATGAATATAAATAAAAAAGTGCATTAAAATTTCTTTATTAAAATATATCAAAAAAATTCTTCGGGGGCATTGCCCTCAACAACCCTTGCTAGGGGTGTTGCTGCCAAACTCCCACCATGGGCTTCACCCTAGAGCCCCCATCAGGGAGCCCCAAACCTCATAGGAGGGGCTCTGTCTCCCTACAATCCCTCATTAATTCATTTGGGGGGAAACCACGCTGGGAAAAGTGACCAAAATCTTAACCTAGAGCATGATCAAGCTACACATACCAACATAGATAATATTGTAGTAAGAACAATAGGACTAGCCCCCATAATCAAGGTTTTTGTTTCAACACCTACAAAATTATGGTGACAAGTATGAACTCCAACACTCAATGGATCACACATCACATTTTCCTCTAGACTCACATTATCCAACAACTTAAAACACAAATTTGTAGGATGTACATCTTGATTTTCCTGTACATATCTACCATTGAAGGTGTGTTTCTCTTGAATAATGTGATCTACAATTGAGGGGTCAACCAAAACAACAGAACCAAAGCCCCTGACTCATCTAATATTCATTCTTCAATTATCACCATGTCCACCACCTCCCCATATGCAACCTCTTTCTTTTTTTTATCCGATGATATCACCCCTACAAATATCTAACCATGATTAGAATCCATCTCTCTTGAGCTAAAAAACACTTTAATGTTCCCCAACATGACCTTGTTTTAAGGGAAAGGGAGAAAAGGAAACCCTTGCTAAACCCTCGCGACAATATTGATGACAAAGAGGGCATTTTAAGGCTAGGTATGAGTATAATAAAATTTATGGAGATTGAAGAAAATGAGAATAGAGAGATTTGGTAAGAATAAAGTAAGAAAATAAAGATTGATTGCTAAATTTGCTTGTATTGCTGCCTTTCATAGAAAATACACCCACAAACTTGACATAAGTGGGAGAGGAAACACTTCTACAACAAGATATCCTCTCCTTGAATGTACAACAAGAAACAACTCTATAGTACAACATATAATCAATTAACATCAAACACTATATTGTACCCATCCAAACAAGCTAGAAACAAACCTTATTTAGATTGATTCTTATTATTCTCTTTGTCAAATCAAATTATATGTATCATACTTCAATCTATAAGCTCTTTTTTTGTGTAGGCTCTCACAGCTTCATTGTAGAGGTAGTCAATGTTACTATAGAGAAGCTAGATAAGAGGCATAGGGCACATCAAGATGGATGATCAAATCATGCTTGGATTTTACATGCATGATGATAAAAAATAATAATTTACATTTAGAACCAAAACCTACTTTGATACCATGACAAAAATTTAGGGGGGCAAGTTATAGAAGCATGCAAAATTTTATACACACAACAATACTTTACTTCTATTCTCCATATTTATTCAATAATAAATTACATGTTTATAGGAATTACATCTCTTATATTATAGAAGAATTATTATACCTCCTATAACAACTCCATAAGTATACAAGTCATTTTAACAAGTCAAACAAACACTTTGAATGAATAATTATTGTACTAACAACTATGAGAATGATGTAATATTTCCAACATAATAGTTGAACACATTATAAATTTTTAAATTTTTAAATTTGTGTTTAAGGAAGAAAGACAATTTGTCAAAAATAAAAAAAATATATCATTTGTATTTTATATGTTTATATTTTTTATGAAATATTATTTTATTATTAAATATTAATAGTATGTTTATTATTATATTAAATGTACTTTGACATGTTTATTCCAGTTCACTGCAATTTTATCATGCATTCTCTTCTTAATCCTAATGACAGATCAAGCAGTTTGATTCAAAACGTCAATATTTAAAAATCTTTTTTTTATTCGTAAATGTTTTTGTATTAATTTCATTAAAAAGGATATTACATTTTGTTCAAATTCTGCAAAAAATAGACACCATTCCCACATCCACCCATCAGACTACCAAAACCAAATGAACACAACAGACCCAAGACTCCATCGTTTGTCAAAGAAACGTTCAACGCCCAAACCAGGCCTACACGAACCTGTTATAGACCCCAAAATGTAAAATAACAGACATGCTTCTTCACAAACTTAAGACACCAGTTACACCTCCGATAACACACCTTCGACAACCAGAAGACCCTTGAAAAGTTGACGCCAATCCACCCCACCAGATGGCTCCAAATACAGATGGTGCTTTAGGAAAATCAATCTGCAGGTTGCTTGTCCACAATGCCTTTCAAGCGCCTCCCCTTTGACGTCCAATATGAATGGATACAACTTGACTCTCGCATCAGGAAGAAGAGCCCGTTGCAAGTCGCGCGGCCAGGGAATCCCCACCCCCAATTCGACAGCTAATACTACATCCATAACGCCCTTTTGCAGACTCTCCCATAACAATTTCCTCGCCATTAGCAGCACCACCGCTTTCGGCACTTCCAAATCCAATAGCACCACTAAGAACCTCACCGCAATGTCTGCATTTGTTCTCCACTGCTCGGCCGAGTTTGCGAATTCCTCCCCTAGAAGCAATTTTTCTGCCCCTAAAACAAGCTCATCCTAATCTCTGAAGACTGGTTTCAGCCTCCCATGGCGGATTCTCCCGTAGAATGCCCAAAGCTTCTTCACAAATGGAAGAGATATTGGAGACTCCATCGCTTCCTCGACAGAATGCTCAACACCTTGAGCAAGCAAAGTAAAATAAACACTCGACATCAATGCGGGCGTCCCATCATGTCGGTAACCATTCTTCTCCCAGTCCTTTGACAGGAAAAAACTTTAATGTTGTCAACGATTAAGCGTCCAATACCTGCCACCTTGCAACCATTAACTCCCTCTGCCACCACTATTCTCCACCGCGCCAACCAAGCATATGCCGCCAACCACATGCCTCCAGCAACACCAATCTTCAAAGCCACCCACTTGGAAGCCGCGAGAGTCAATATTTAAAAATCTTAATCATAGTTTAATCCATAAGAAAATCAATAAAAAACCTATGGGCTACAAAAATATCATGTTGTAGATGTAAATAATTGTCAAATCTAAGGGAAAAGGTAAGAGTTCGTGTTAAGAAATTCATGTCATTACACTCCACCTCTTGTTGCCAATGTAGAATTCTTCTCAATGTCATTATGGCTTAGGTTAATTTTCTTAGTATTTAATTTTTTAAAGATAAAAAATGCCTTCTAATTAATTTAAATGTATAAAATGAAATTTTTAGCCTTTTAATATTAACATAATATTTAAATTTTGTTTATTTGTATTGGAAATTGCTTATTTGTAAGCATTTTTGGTAATTGGGGTAACACATTTTATATGGTTATTAGAGTTCTATTGACCTCTTTGTTTAACAAGGACCAATCTCCTCTTCAAGAATGTAAATGTGGAAATAGTCATAATACTTGTGGACATGGTTCTTGCTACTCACATACTTCTTAGCTACCTTAGTGTACAATCTAAGGCCATAATGTTTACATGTTTCTCAACCAACTTAGTGTACAACCCAAGGCCATAATGCTCACACGCTTCTCAACCACCTTAGTGTACAACCTAATGCCATAATGCTCATGATTTTCTTTCTCAACCTACAATTTCTTCTTAGCATGTTGTCCATGGTGCTTCTGATTGACTAGATATAAAAAAAGTTTCCTCGCCTTTCTCTAGCTATTTCTTCTACTAAGAATGAATCTTAATTCCTCAATGATGAACAAAATAATATTGACTAAATTGATTGTAAGTTACTTCCCTTATTAGCCGATAAGCAACATATACTGTGAGATTTGAGTCTGAAACAAGTCTCACACCTCCAAACCACTCTTGAGTCATCATAAAACAACTTTCATTGTTAAATGGTAAACCGGCTAGCTTCATCTACCGTTAAATGGTAAAACATAAGTAAATATTCATTTGACAATTGGATGAAAAATTCCATTTCTATTTGCAGTGTTTTTTGCCAATTTGATGACAGCTTTCTTTTTCCACTTGCATTGCTTTATGTTTTAAATCTTAATTCAAATATTTTAAGATCAGATAATATGTTTTAAATCTTAATTCAAATATTTTAAAATTAGATAAATATGTTTAAATGAGATAACATGTTTAAATATTATTTCAAATATTTTAAAATCAAATAATATGTTTTAAATCTTAAGTTTATGGCAACTTTCTTTTCCCACTTGATTTCTTTATGTTTTAAATCTTCTTCCAACTATTTCAAAATTAAATAATTTCCTATAAATATAGTTGAATTGAAGAATGAATATAACACCATAGAATTTATCTTGTGCAATCCTGTATTTATTTTCACAAAGTAGATCTAATTGTTAGTTTTCTTTGGTATTAAGTTTCTTTTATGCAATTCTTTCAAAATAAACAATTAGTAATATCAATTTTTTTATTAAATATTTTTTTCATAGTAATATCAAAATTTCAACCTATTATATTGTTTTATATTCTATGTTGTAGGAATCGTTGTGGTTTTATATTAATGTTATATCTTCATTAGAATAAATGATAATGAAATATGGTACAAATTGTAGGACCAATAGCACATTACAAAGAACTTACAGTGAGCAACATATTAAAGAAAACAAATATCAACAATACATTTACTATTTCAATTTTATTGCTTGAAGTTTCTGGCTTCAATTGTGTCACTATTTTTTGCATCAACATTTCGGATCACACTCTGTGATCCATCATCGGGATGAAGAAGAGAGCATAAGGAGTAAAAGTGAATAGTTGCAGATCTAGCAAAGCATAAAAAGGTTAGAGAGAAAAGGGGTTCAAAACCCAAGACAACAAGATATGCAAAGAGGAAGGAAAGAGAAAAAACCATACAAATAAATTAAAAGGATAAAAATACTAAAGGAGAGAAGAAGCAAGAAAAAATAAAAGCAAGGGGTGGAATAAATAATAAGTATCCTTAAAATAAATAAAATATGAAGGCGAGGAATGAGTTAAACAATTATTAAGAAAAATAAAAACAAGGAAAATGACAAAATGTAATAAAATCTACTGAACTAAACACAAGAAAATAAAGAAAAACCTCATACAATATAAGACAATTAAATAAAATTGAAAGATAAAAGATAAAAATGAAATTAATTAACAAAATTAGGAGATACAAATATAAATTATATAGAAGAAACAAAAACTACAAGGACTAACATAAAAGAAAGGAATAAAAGTAAACCTTTCTCAGGCACAAAAGAAAAGAAAGAATAAAATAATGACCTAAAGGAAAAGAGAAAAATAAAAAGAGTAAATAATGGATCAAAAATATCAATTAAATAAAAAACAAGGTTCAAAGAATAAAAAGCAAATCAAAAATATAAATTCAGAAAGGCACAAAACAAAATACAATGTAGATAAATATATTAAAAAGAGAAGCTAGATGAAAAAAGGAATACACAAAATTATAAAACAAAAATAAAACAAGGACACAATTAACAAGAAGGACACTTATAAAATAATGAACCCAAATAATAAAATGAAATAAAGGAACATCACAAAAAAGAGAGAAGAAGAGAAGAAAAAAGAAAAAGGGAAAGAAAAGAAAAAACCACAAAGAGCATAAAAACAGTAGCTTAAAAATTAGCAAATATAGATGTGCCGTAGAAAAAAGGACCCTTTGTTTCACATGAGATTAATTCATGATAAAATGGACTTAATGAGGTCTTAATCTAGTGTTGTGAGGCATTTTATGCGTCCACACTAGGTCTTGGACCCTTGCAAATCAAACAACATGCTTTTAACAATGTCTTGTAAAGGTGTTGTAAATTCTTGTAAAGGATTTTCATGCTTTTCTAGACTTAATTAACCTATTTCTCCTTAATTCAACATTATAAAATGTGTTCAATAACATTATTACATCAATCTAGAAGGTTCTTAATGTAAAATTAATGATAAACTTAATGATAAACTAGTGTTGTAATGTGTCTTGCACATTCACATTGGTTTTTGTGCCTTTCTAGGCTGTGGACCTAATTTTAGTATCGTAAAGTATATTTAATCACACTTTCACATTGATTTATGTGTCCCAAGACCTATTTAACATTTACATCATCACTAATAGGTCCCTATTAACCCATATTATGCATCCCAAGGCATAATTTGATCGAATAACTGACATAGTCATCATATAAGCCTATTTTTCTTACTTCTCAGCATTCCAGCAAGCAAAAATGGCCCTTGTGGGACCGATTTACCATTAGTGGTGAATGATTCCATTTGAGCCATTTTCAGGGTTTTGAGCGGCAAAAATTAGGTTTTAAGTTAATTTTTCTCCATGTCGGCCTTAGGGATCCAATTAACGGGAAAATAAGGTGAATTGCCTGTAAAATCACCTCTCTTAACTCATTTTTACATCCATTAAATCAATTCACATCCATTCTTCATTATTCATCCACCAATCTTTCATCTTAAGTCAAGCAAGCTAGGGCTTTCATCAAGTTAGCTTCCTAAGACATCTAAGGGCAAATTATACATGTTTTGTTGCAGAATTTCAAGATCTATCATCATGTCAAGGTATTATATTCCATTGTTGCATGTTTAATTATATTCTTTCATCATTTTGGTTTAATTACCTAAACGGGGTTTGACCAAGGTAAACCCCCATGCCCTAACAATCAACATTTCTTGTTTTATTCTTGTGTGTTTATAGATTTAGGTCTCTTGGAAGCTTGGAAATAATTGAAGATCAATTTGCAAGGTTGCTAAAGTCTTCTCCTCATTCATCAAGTCAAAATATCAACAAAAATCCATTTTCAGACCCATAAATCAGAGTTTCAGAAGTGAACACTTGTAGGGCATCAAAGTACAAATCGAAAGCTTCATAATCCACCTTTGAAAGTCCAAAAATTCAAAAGTGGACTCATTCTCCATGGGTGGCGAATGAGTCCCACCACAGGGTCAATTTTGAGTTTTCTGCATTTTTGAGTACCCTTTTGTTAGAAACGGGTTCCGGCACAGTTTACCAAAACTGGGACTGATTCACCCATAATGGCGAATGAGTCCCACTAGGCTTAAATTTTAGTGTCAGCAGAATTTCAAAAGCAATTTCCAATCCTCATCAAGATTCCAAGTGCACACTTTCAGTTTGATTCATTTTTGTTGCATTTTTCCATTCATTTGTAGGTGATTTTGCAATACACAATGTGTTTTCAAACAAGTCATATTTCTTAGGTTTTGCATGTTTAATCAATCAATTAGTTCATATAACTACATTTAGATCATCTCATTTAGCTCATACAACATCACACACATCTTAATTTGAATGAACCTCTTAGATTTTGGGTGAGAGATCTATCTCTTTCCATTAGGTGAAAGACCCTTGAGTAAAAGAGAAAGCATTCATAGTCCCTAAAATCTATGGTTCAATAAACTAAACAAAAATGAATATTACTAAACCAAACACATAAAAATAATACAAAAACTCAAAAAAAGAATAAACGATAATTAAACAATGTAAAAACCAAAGAATGAAGAAAAATAAAATGCAAGGCAAATAATAAAAGAACCCCAAGAAAGAAACTAACCAAATTAATAACAAAGATAGAAAAGAAAGGCAAAATTGGAACATGAAGAAAATGAGGACTTGAAGGAAATGAAGCAAAAGGAATGAGAGAGAAACAACATAAAAAAATTTACGAAGCAAAACGATAAGGAAGGACACAAAAGAAACAACGAGAAAAAATTATAGACATAAGAGATATGCTAAAATAAATAAGAAAAGGAGAAGGGATCAAAAAATGCAAAATGAACTAAACACACCACAAGAATAAAAAGGAAAGAACTCACACATATATAATAATAAAACAAAAAACAAAAAACAAAAAGAAAGGACTTGAGAGAATAAATACAAAGACCCAGAAGAAAAAAGAGAATACACTTGACTAGATTACACTATAGTAACATTTGTCTAATGAAAATTTCGAAAATAAAAAATTCTAAGAAAGAGAATTTAGATTATTATGAACATTCTAATTATTATTAAATAGTTAATTACACTATAGTAACATTTGTCTAATGAAAATGTATTGTTTTGCTTAATTTTATTTAATAATTATATAGTAAAATCTTACTGGTCTATCAATTCTTAGGTAATAATGCTTGAGAGAAAAGAATTCAATAACTCAATCTTTTTGCAACTCTTTAAGGGCTTCTGATGAATCTATATTCTACTAATGCTATTTTCTTTATATCATTCTTTTGTTCCTTAGCACAAGAGTTGTACATAAAAGATTTTGTATGCTTTTTTCTATAGGTTTGAAATTCTGATTTCTATTTGCACCACAATTAGTTGAATTTCAAGTTTTGAAAACAACAAGCAAGTCTTTTCTTATGTGAATTGATTGGGAAAATTATTTATAAAATAAATTTTACCTTATTCAGAATTTGAGGTTTTGTACAAGTGGGTTATTATGCTATGACCAACCTGTAGTGATAAATTCTAGGATTTTGTCATTTGTGAAATAAATTTACTTTCTGTAATTGTAAATGGGGATTATTGTCCTGAAAATTTTAAGATAAGAGTTTAATCGGATTTACCATTGATCTAACAAGCCTTTTCTTTATACAATTTTTAAGTTCTTTTTGAAATTATGGATTATTGAACATGTTATAATTCTTCAAACAAGCAAGGTTGCAAAGTCTAGGAATGTTAATTTGGGTCTTTAGATGTTTCCTTATTTCTTAATTACAATTTTAAACAAGTTTCCATTCTAATATCTAGATCGCAGAATGGTACCTATACTTGTAAAATTTTACCATGAGATCCTTCAAAATCACTAACATTCTGTAATGAATTATATCCTCATGTAAAATATTCTACAATTCTATTCTTCAATGGTCTAAGAAATTTGTGTGTTGTTTAAAGCCTCTGTGAACTATGTGAAATTGTGAAAAGCTAAAATTTGTCTGTTTGCTTAGAAATTTTAGATTTTTTTATAGTTTGAATATGAAATTTGATATTTCTTGAGCATTATATAAAATTCATTTATTTAACAATTTGAAACCAAATACATCTTTTTTTTTAAAAGGAAAGATTTTTAATGAGGTTTTGGTACATGCAAAAACCTTTTAGACTAGGATTATGGTATATGTGTAACACTTAAGTCATATTGAGTATTGGTGATTTAACAATGTTCATTAAGTTGGTTCAGGTTGTGTTGGGAATTGCAGACTTGGTTTGTATACTTTTGGCTGTCACATGATTTTTTAAGAGCTGGGTTTCACATGAAGTTGAGGTATTATGTGTTGTCAACAACATCAAGGTTGTAATGGGAATGCCTGAAGTTGAAATATAGGTAGTGTAGAAAGCCATAATATTTTGCCTTGTCAACATAATGAAGTGACTGAACCCTCATTAGGGTATAATTAAAAGAAAAGCTCCCTATAGTGTTCAAAATTTTAGGAGCAACCCAATGTTTTATACTGAACCCTCATTAGGGTATAATTAAAAGAAAAATCCTCAAATAGTGTTCAAAATTTTAATTCAAAAACAATTTACTCGAAGTTGAACTTAAATAGTTAGAATTTTCCAATCTTCCTGTGTGTTTATTTTATTGTCCTAGGTGTAAAACTGAGCGAAACAAAAAGAATTTTATACTTAAAATAAATTTTAGAACCACTTTTTGAAAAAAAATGGTAATGACAAGGCAAATGAGTTGGGTGGTGATTACTGGGATTAATTGTGAGTTTTTATAGTGTAATACTACTATGGAACCAGAGCCTAAATTTTATTATTTTCCAATATTACACTTACACAGAATCACCTGCCCTTGAAAAAATGGGAATCCAAGCTACCTACGTGGAATCAGGTATCTATAGACTATGTTGAATATATGGGGGTGTAGATACCTTATTGGAAGGTTGTGGGTTTGAGTCCTTCTTGGGCCATGGATTTTGAACATCATGAGGTTTGTGTTGGGTAATGTTGTTTTGGAATCTAATATAGTCCATTATTCCATAGCTTTTCAACGGTGTTAGGACCGTTTCAAGTTATCTAGAAAGTTGGAATATTTTTTGTTATTGGGTCTATAGTTTAACCTTTCTGCAATGATAGTGGTATAGCTTTAGTTTTCCTTTGGTCGTGATTGCTTTTATTGTTGTTACTTCATTAATAGTAGTTGTGAACTCCTTGGGAATTCCATTTTTGGCCTTGGGTCACCTAGAGAAATAGGGATCTAGGTACCCTATTTTTTGGTGCACACATCTTTTGCATTATGCCTTTGTTGAACATGGAATTTTGGGATCTCTAGAGTCACATTGATAAAGCCTACATTTTTCTTTGGTCATACATGCTTTTATTAAAAATTGCAGTCATATTTATTGTGTCAATAGCTTTGAGCTCCTTGAAACGAGGGTGGTTCTTTGGGAATTTTAGCGTTTTGACATAACACAAGTATGATGGTTTTGCATTGGTCATCCCTCAACTATTTTGGAGTGTTGCTTGAAGAGTTTCTAATTGATCTATGTAATTGTATCTACTCAAAACATTTTGAGCCCATCCTTTTGTGTGCATGTTCCTGTTGAGGAATGAAACAGTTCAATTAAAATGTTGATTAAAAACAACCATGTGGGTCATCTAGAAACTCCAAGCAATATGTTTCCCCACAAGTGTTCTTTAATTAGGGAGCGACTGCATATTTTGTAGCCCATCATGTTGAAGTAGCACAAAGGTGTTTTAAGGGGAGGAGTATATATTGTTCTAATTAGTGTCTGGTAACTGTTGAATACTAGGACGTGATAATAGAGCACGTTTAAATTTCTTCTTTGGGCGTAGGAATATAGTGAGATACCCTTTCTCATGTTAGTTTTGTTTCCAATAGATTTTCCTTGAAGGTTTTTTTGTTTTCAATCTTACAAATTGGACATTGACAATTAAAATGCCTCTTCCTTAGATATTGCAACCTTGTAAGTTTTTGCTATTGTAAATAAAGAAAAAATTAGGCACTCTACCAGTACAATTTTCTTGCTAAATATGGTTATCCCTTTGATGTGTCTAATTAAAACCATTGGAATCCATTATTGCCAGTTTCCTATATCATCTTGCAATTTGTCTTGTTACTATTACCATTTCATAAGTTCGATTATGCCAAGTCTATGAATAAAATCCCCTCCATCAAATGATGCGACCTTTGTTGATGAATGATTGTTGTTTGGTGAAAATTTGGATGCCAGTTGCCCTTGTCTTTGCCCTTCAATAGATTTTTCCAGGTTTTTGTGAGTGTTATTAAGTTTGAAAATTAGGTTTTGAATACTAAAATGCCTCTCCTTTATGTTATGAACCCTTATGTCACCCTTTTTGGAGATGATTCTGGTCTACAAAAATGCTTAAGTATGTAGGTTTATAGTTGAATGAAAGGAAATGAAGATGAGGGAATAGTTACAATATTCCAATATTCTATTTATTGATGTTGTTTAAGAATATATATATATAGAGGGGGGGGATGTTGCATAATAGAGCGCCCACCCTATACTTCCTTCCACTCATTATCCGATGGGAATTTCCCCAAGATTGGAATGAGGTAGGGATCTTAAGGTAGGATAGAATTATGTAAGAAGTAAATTAAAACCATCACTACATTGTATATTCATCAAGGAAGAAGCAAATAGTTAGGAAGATCAATATACTAATGTATGTGTGTGCTAGATATAGTTAACATTTTTTAGACAAAGATTTGTTTTAAATTGTGGCACACAAAGAATTTTTTAGGCTCGCAATTTACAATCAAGATTGTTGAACACTTCAACAATCAATGCTCAAATGAAAAGCTTGTGGAAAAACTATGTGTTTGATTTTGCATAAATGGACTATCATTTGACTCTTAGACACAATTTTTTCTAGATGCTTGTCATTTAAATCTCATGGACTATGCAAACTTTGTCTTTTGTAATCAATACTCATCAAAATCTTCAACATTGTTGCAAATTTAGTTTTCACTTGCTTAGGGATGCAATAGAAAATAGTTGGAGAATTTTGTATGACAACCTATTTAAAAAAGTTGGGGTGATATGACTGGTAATTGATGGTAGCCTATTATCTGTTGCTACATTTAACAATAACCACCATTATTCTGAATCAGGTTTTCTACTTTCCCCATTCAAGTCATAGTAGATGTTGCTTAAACCTGGAATCAACAACCCACTGAGAGAGTTTTAGCAGATGATTTTAACTTTTGAAACTGATGAATCCTTTGAGTATGTGTTCTTTCCGTATGCTTTAGTTTGGGAAGCCAACCAATGGTTCTGGGGTTCTAAGTGAATCTTTATCACTAAAATTCTATGGCCACCTCAAATCCACAAAAAAGCTAGGTAAGGCCGTATAAAGACTCATTTTGATTACAACCCAATGGATTCATGGACAACAAAATTGCCATACTTGTAATTGTTATGAAAGTATCATTCAATTTGCTATAAGTACATACACATGTTACCAAAATTTTGTACATTTTACAATCAATATTGTATATATTTCGAAGTTGACTACAATACCATGCTTACTTATTAACACCCACATTCATTTTTCCTACAATTCATATGTTTTTCTATAAAAGTAACAATGCATTTATTATATAACTCTGCGAACTTCTTCGTTGATTGTATATGTCAAAGAAGCAAATATTAAATGTGCATTAACCTTTTCTCACCTCAATTATGATCAAGCAAGCAAGGATAATCAGTAGGGAACATCTGATTTATAGCTCCAAATATATATGTTGATGTTATGGAATGATCTAAATGGGGTGATAATCAAATATTCTAGATGGAGAAGAATATGGAATGTGATATGGCCATATAAAGACTCATTTTGATTACAACCAAATGGATTCATGGACAACAAAATTGCCACAATTATAATTGTTATGAAAGTATAATTCAAATTGCTATAAACACATATGCATTACCAAAAAATTGTAGATTTTACAATCATTATTATATATATCTCAAATTAGACTACAATACCATGCTTACTTATATATAGATCTCTATCGGCATAACCATTTTACCCCTTGATGCAAGTACTAGTTAATAAATTTATAACTCTTATTACTTAGGAGCTTTACCACTTATTCTTTTATTTGTCTTTTTCACATTTATTTTAAATTTTTGTTATATAAATTTTTCCACTTTTCAAATTTATTTTTAAGCTTTGCTAGATAATTAAAAGGTAAAACAAATTATATTATACAAAATGATAGAAAACAGCGACGGACTCTCCCCAAATAGAGAAAACAATGTTGTCTCGAGTTGCGCGCCGTGGCGGGGAAGTTGAGGACGCTTCTTCGAAAATTTTGAGTCTCAGGCTCCCATGAAAACGCACCCAAACAGTTAGTTTCAGATTCCTTACCAAGTAACAATGGCCATGGCATTTTCAATGGCAGAATTTTGGCCTACGGCGATGGACGCAGGTCACGTAATGAGGGCTGCAACAATTGCAGACGGATCCACAGGTCAAAGCGCTCCGCACCCGAATGTCGGATGCGTCATCGCGCGGGGCCCTAAAGTTGTAGGGGAAGGCTTTCTGCGGGCCCAGGGAGGCAAGAGCGCCGAAATACAGGCTCTTGAGAAGGCCCGCGAGCATGCCAAGGGAGCCACGGCGTACCTCAATCTGGAACCCTTTACGACCGAGGCCATAAGTGCCCTGTGCGAGGCAGGGGTAGGCAGAGTAGTGGTGGGACTACGGAATCCGGCAAAAGATCTGAAGGTGAAGGGAATCGAAGCCCTCAGAAGTGCCGGGACCGTAGTGGACATAGTAGCGGATCAGCAGGCCGTTAAAGCGTGCCAATCTGTGAATGCGCCGCTGCTTTACAGTAGCCTTTACGGGATCCCTTTTTCGGTGCTCAAGTATGCCATGACATTGGACGGTAAAATAGCCGCTAGCAGTGGCCACGCGTCCTGGGTGAGCGGTCACATGGCGCGGAGCCGCGTGTTTGAGCTGCGCAGCCGCTGCAATGGCGTCTTGGTGGGCGGGAACACGGTGCGTCGCGACGATCCGCTGCTGACGACCCGTCAAATTGGCGGGCACCAGCCGGTCCGTATTGTGATGTCGGCGTCGTTGGATCTGCCCGAAAATGCAAAGCTTTGGGACGTTTCGGCGGGTCCCACCATTGTAGCCACGGCCAGGGGCGCCCGCAGGGACTTCCAGAAGCTTTTGGTTTCCAGAGGCGTGGAGGTGGTGGAGTTCGACCCCGTGACCCCGCGGGCCGTCATGGACTACCTTTGCCGCCAGCGGGGGTTTTTGTCTGTTCTGTGGGAATGCGGAGGTGGACTGTCGGCGCCCGCCATTTCTGACGGCGTTATTCATAAAGTGGTTGCGTTCGTCGCCCCTAAAATCATTGGCGGCGACAGCGCTCCTTGTCCAGTTGGCGAGCTCGGATTGGTCAAGATGACAGATGCGCTCAATCTTGCTGACGTGTCGTTCCAGCAAGTCGGGGATGACATGCTCGTCACTGGTTACCTGCACACCATTCCAACGTGTTGCTGACGTGTTTTCGGAATATTCAGGCATCATCCCATGGTAAGGATGAATAGTTTTGAATAAATAAACATGAGTTTTATAACAAATTTACATAATGATAGTGGAATACAAGCATTAGGCTTATATGAGAGTCAAAGATCGATGAGTATCTATTTTGTCAAAATTGGAGTCTAATCTAGGGCTCATCCCTTGTTTTAATAACATTCAATAGACCAAATAGTTTATGGGATTAAGAATTACAAGAACAATAGCAAAAATACTTCATATGGACACGTCTACAAAACATTTTTGTCTTCCAATAATTCTGAATTTTCATGTATGAGACGTTAAGTTGAGGCTCTTGTCTCAATTTCTTTTTTCAATGATAATAAAAGATTTTTTTTTAACCTTCCTTTGATTGTGATGACTTGGAAAATAATACTAATCACAATATTAGAATTTATTTCAAAGAATAACACATTTAACATTGTTTTACACTTCAAAAATTTGCTTGCTTGTAAATTTAAACATAATTCTAGTGAAACTTATAATTATAAGTAAGAAAAACTTTAAAACAATGGGCTTAAATGATTTTCATTAGTTTTAAGATTGTAAGAAAATGTATCAAGCAAAAGCTATTCTCTATAGCTTAATCTTTATAACTAATATTTATGCTCATGAAGTTTCCACAGTTCATGGCAATATTGTAAATAGATTTCTAGATTAAATTGTGTTATAATTTTTACATCAATATTTCGGATCATACTCCATGATCCATCATCAAGATGCAAAGCAGCTAGACTCTTCTCTCTAGTTGCTTTTCATCCTGATGATAGATCATGGAGTATGATTCAAAACATTGATGTAAAACTTGCAACATAGTTTTAATCCAAAAATCTATTATAATATTTATGTGTTGTTTAAACAACTTGTAACATGTATGATTTGATGGAAAATATTATTAAAATCAAAATCATAATTATCAAAGTCAAAAAATTCAATTGACTTCAAAATATCCTTCAACAATCAACCTATAGAGATGGTTAACTATTATAAATATTTTAATATTGATTTCAATTAAAATCACAATATTCAAAAAAAAATTGTGAGTTGAATGCACATTATATTAGGAATCAATTATGGTAAAAGTTTAAACTTTATGATGAATGAGAAAACACTATTTTCTATGGTTGTGGACTTTTAGATAAAGTCATGTCTCAAAAAGTATGAATTATATTGAGTAAATTTAAAACATTTTAATGTTTTTATCTTTAAAATTAAAAGTAATATATTATTATTGAAAATGTGTGTTATACATTTTGCATAAGAATAATGTTTTTGATTAGATAAGTAGGGGAAGGGCCCTAATCCCGTGGTAACACAACTAGAACAGCAAAAGAGAAACATATTGGGAAAGACAACACCAGCCAACACCAGAAAACAACAACTAACTAAAACCAAAAACCAAGATGGCAAGCAGGCTGAGCATCCAAAATTGTAACCACAACACCATAACAAGCTTAATAAAAAACAAAATACTAGTGCTAATCCAGCTAATGGTGCACAAACCATTAATAAGATTAACCAAAGTCCAATAGGTTCTTAACCATAACAAAGCTATAATATAATAGCAGTCTAGAATAATAAAGTTAAGAATCAAAATTTTCAGAGCAACCATTAAAATAAAAGAGGACCAATATTCACCAATTTGGGAGACCAACTTCCTCCAATCAAGGCCCCCAACATCTTCATAGTCCTTCTTATCTTCACTCTTACCCATCTACTCGAGCATCTTTTGATCTGAGAATGACCAAACACAAGGCATTGGAGCCATATTTTGAGTCCAAAAATAGGGAAGTGTTGATGGAGTTGAAAAGACCCATCTTCCAACAAACCCCTCCACCTCTATAGGAGAAATAGCCAAGAGAACAATGTCCACTGCAGCAAAGACTCTCACACCAATCAATACTCCACCTCAATAGGAGAAGGCTCCACCTCGATAGGAGCTCCATGGGAGAAGATCAGTTGAAGAAGCAAGCGCAACCCACCAAGCCCACAAAACCATTGTCCACCTCCATAGGATAGATCTCCACCTCAATAGGAAGGGTCTCTACCTCCATAAGAGACATAGACTACAGAACCAAGAAGATTGCACCCATTCCAGTGGAAAGATAACTCCTAGCCACAAAGGGCAATTTAAGCAACATGGCCTTCAAAATAAACTTTGAACTCAGCCCCATCAAGTACAATAAATTTGTCTTTTCAAAGATAACTTCAAAAACAACACCCACTGGAGATGAAGCAACCACCTCCTTAGACAACCAAAGAGTCTCACAACCACCTACTTAGACAACCAAAGAGTCTCACAACCCTTAGCCTCTTTAGTCAGATAAGCAGAGCAAAGGTCAATAATGTTGCATAAAGTAAAACCCTCGAGCAAACCATTCTCACTGGCTCCCAAGCAAGAAACAATCAACTTCCAAACAGGGCTAAGCCCCCACCACTAGAAAAACATGCAAAACAGGTTCAAAACCACCTCATAGGAAGTGATTCCATAAACATCATCAAAAGCACGACCTCTCCAACATAGTGGACATCCATACCACATGGATAAACCAACCCAGAGAACTGCCAAAAGTGCAACAGAACACCTCTCCAATGAGCAAAAAATAGGAAAAACCAAACACCTTTAGACCACCTACAAGTATTGAAGAAACCATCGAACACACCAAGTTCGAAGAAGCCATAGCAAGAAGCAATCCACTTAGAGACAAGGCAGGGTCTCAACCACCACCACGCCAGGAGAACCAAGAAACCAAGCTCGATTAGAGAAGTGTAGAACCCCAGGCATCTAAAAACCACACCAAAACTAATGTCCCCAACCAAACTTTGGAGAGCATTAAAGAGAGGTTGCAAATCAAAACAGGGGCTCAACCACCAAACACCGGAAAAGAGCAGAGCAAAGGTAACCTCAGAAGAGGGGGAACCAACAACCAAAAAGAAACTCAAGCTGAGGAAAGATAAAGGGCCCAAAGCCAACCATCCAGCTAGAGCACAAACACCATAAGCAAGGGCCAAAGCACAGCCCCACGTCGAAAGAGACAAGAAGCTAATACAAAGCCCATAGCCAACAACTAACTCAGAAAACACGACTAAGCCATAAGCAACCTCCCACCCAACAGAAGTAGAGCTAGGGCCAGAAGTGAAAACCTCGTCAAAAAAGAGGGGGGGTCAAAGGCTTTGCGCATAAGCCACAACACAAGAGGAGACACCAACGAAAAAGCACACAGCCACCCAAAAAGAATGAGGAGAATGTGCGAAACGAAGGCCACGGTAGAGTAGGAGGCGATCCCAGCTGAAAACAGAACCCAAGTAAGTGGCAATTGGGGCCCCTCAGCCGCCAAGTCAACCGCAAAACCAACAGGCTAGGGAAAAACGCCATAAGTTGTGGCCACAACCAGATCAAAGCCTCCCCCACGAAGAAAACTTGGGAAGACTGAGAAAAAAAAAGGGTCAGCAGGAAAAGCAAACCAGGTGAAACTTATCCTCGGACCCACGAAGGCAGAAATGAACAGGCAGGAGGAACGCAACAACACAAACTCACCCATCAGAGAGAAAGAGAGAATGCTAGCCTGAAACCAATCAGTGGCTCCAAGGACCAGCGCAACACTACAGGGCTCAGAAACATGAACAAAGCCACAAGAACAAAGATGAGGCCAAAAGCACCTCCCATAAACATCCACCAAACAGAAACACATAACTGAGCTCCAAGAAACCCCAAAGAATCATCGTCATTGTCTGAATCTACTCCTCCATCGTTCTCCCCTTCAGTAGAATTCAAAAACCTTGACTCGCTCCCTTTCCCGCTCATCGTCTCTTGCATATACATAAGAATAATGTTAATAATGTAAAAATAAATATTTATTTGTGATGTATATTAAAAATGTAGATATCACATGGATTAGATTAACCAAAGTCCAATAGGTTCTTGACCATAACAAAGCTATAATATAATAGCAGTCTGGAATAATAAAGTTAAGAATCAAAATTTTCAGAGCAACCATTAAAATAAAAAAGGACCAATATTCACCAATTTGGGAGACCAACTTCCTCCAATCAAGGCCCCCAACATCTTCATAGTCCTTCTTATCTTCACTCTTACCCATCTACTTGAGCATCTTTTGATCTTAGAATGAGTCCAAAAATAGGGAAGTGTTGATGGAGTTGAAAAGCCCCATCTTCCAACAAACCCCTCCACCTTTATAGGAGAAATAGCCAAGAGAACACTGTCCACTATAGCAAAGACTCTCACACCAATCAATACTCCACCTCAATAGGAGAAGGCTCCACTTCGACAGGAGCTCTAGGGGAGAAGATCGGTTGAAGAAGCAAGTGCAACCCACCAAGCCCACAAAACCATTATCCACCTCCATAGGATAGATCTCCACCTCAATAGGAAGGGTCTCTACCTCCATAAGAGACATAGACTGCAGAGCCAAGAAGACTGCACCCACTCCAGTGGAAAGATAACTCCTAGCCACAAAGGGCAACTGAAGCAACATGGCCTTCAAAATAAACTTTGAACTCAGCCCCATCAAGTACAATAAATTTATCTTTTCAAAGATAACTTCAAAAACAACACCCACTGGAGATGAAGCAACCACCTCCTTAGACAACCAAAGAGTCTCACAACCCTTAGCCTCTTTAGTCAGATAAGCAGAGCAAAGGTCAATAATGTTGCAGAAAGTAAAACTCTCAAACAAACCATTCTCACTGGCTCCCAAGCGAGAAACAATCAGCTTCCAAACAAGGCTAAGCCCCCACCACTAGAAAAACATGCAAAACAAGTTCAAAACCACCTCACAGGAAATGATTCCATAAACTTCAGCAAAAGCACCTCTCCAACATAGTCCATCCATACCACATGGATAAACCAACCCATAGAACTGCCAAAAGTGCAACAAAACACCTCTCCAATGAGCAAAAAATAGGCAAAACCAAACACCTTCAGACCACCTACAAGTATCGAAGAAACCATCGAACACACCAAGCTCGAAGAAGACATAGCAAGAAGCAATCCACTTAGAGACAAGGCAGGGTCTCAACCACCACCACGCCAGGAGAACCAAGAAACCAAGCTCGATCAGAAAAGTGTAGAACCCCAGGCATCTAAAAACCACACCAAAACTAATGTCCCCAACTAAAATTTGGAGAGCATTAAAGAAAGGTTGCAGATCAAAACAAGGGCTCAACCACCAAACACCGGAAAAGAGTAGAGCAACAGTAACCTCAAAAGAGGGGGAACCAACAACCGAAAAGAAACTCAAGCTGTGGAAAGATAAAGGGCCCAAAGCTGACCATCCAGCTAGAGCACAAACACCATAAGCAAGGGCCAAAGGACAACCCCGTGTCGAAAGAGACAGGAAGCTAATACAAAGCCCATAGCCAACAACTAACTCAGAAAACACGACTAAGCCAAAAGTAACTTCCCAGAGCTAGGGCCAGAAGTGAAAACCCCGTCAAAAAAGCGGGGGTCAAAGGCTTTGCACACAAGCCACAACACAAGAGGAGAAACCAACGAAAAAGCACACAGCCACCCAAAAAGAACGGGGAGAATGTGTGAAATGAAGGCCACGGTAGAGCAGGGGACGATCCCAGCCGAAAATAAAACTCGAGTAAGAGGCAAATGGGGCCCCTCAGCCACTGGGTCAACCGCAAAACCAACAAGCTAGGGGAAAATGCCATAAGTCGTGGCCATAGCCATATCAAAGCCTCCCCTTAGAAGAAAACTTGGGAAAACTGAGAAAAAAAGGGTTAGCAGGAAAAGCAAACCAGGCGAAACTTATCCTCGGACCCATGAAGGCAGAAATGAACAAGCAGGAGGAACGCAACAACACAGAGTCACCCATCAAAGAGAAAGAAAGAACGCCAGCCTCAAACCAATCAGTGGCTCCAAGGACCAACGCAACACTACAGGGCTCAGAAATAGGAACAAAGCCACAAGAAAAAAGATGAGGCCAAAAGCACCTCCCATAAACATCCACCAGACAAAAACACAGAACTAAGCTCCAAGAAACCCCAAAGAATCATCGTCATCGTTTGAATCTGCTCCTCCATCATTCTCCCCTTCAGCAGAATTCAAAAACCTTGACCCGCTCCCTTTCTCGCTCATCGTCTCTTGCATATACATAAGAATAATGTAAAAATAAATATTTATTTGTGATGTATATTAAAAATGTAGATATCACATGGATTAGACATTCTTGGAGATGCTTGTGTTGTATGTGACATTGGGATAAATAATTAATGTGGGTGTCACATTGGATAATATTTAATATTGAGAAAACTCAATACCAAATATTTAATTTGTGGTCATGGTTTTGCGGCACATGATTTATGTAATACTACTTAATGGTTTTTTCCAAACTTGTTTTTATAAAAGCCAGTACATAAGTAGTTGTTGAGGTTGATAAGTGAAACTTTTCATTTGTGGATTAAGATTGGATTGAGCATCTCGTGTAGGTTGCATATATGAGTAGAGTCTAGACATGGATTAGGATGTGTAGCTACATAGTTCTTATTTGTTTGTTCATATGGAGGAATGCAACTAGGGTGTTTGATGCTTCAAAATATTTGTATGGAGACTCTGCAAGTGTATTATATTCTTGTTTTTTGAGATAATATATTGAACATGTTGTTTTTGGAGGCTAGGTTTATCTCTTGAGAAGGTAGTTCTAGGGCATACATTTGGTGTTCTTAATGGAATGTTTGTTGTTATTTTACATTGTGAATTTTGAATACTTTATTTTCACATTTTTTCGCTCATGAGTGTTATGTGGAAATGGTACATGTTATTACTACAAATTCCTTTTATTTGGTATTATAGATTAGTTTGTTGGGAATTTGGGTAGAGGCAGATAGAAAAAATTTCACACATAATATCGTGCTTCTTTATTCCACACTCATACATGGCTAATATATAGGCACTTACATAGCCAAACGACCTCCTATTTAATAGGGAGGTGTTATAACAAATATCCCGGAATACCATTCACGAGTATAACGCATTAACCACTAACTATTGTGATGTATTGTTATTTCAACAATATATACGACTAACCATCTGAACCTATATTAGTCAGTTGTTTATTAACAACATCACTATTACAATAGTAATTACCTTTCTACATTTACATAATTACTAACACCTCAAATATAATGTAAACATTAATTTTTCTAACATTCGCCCCCCCCCCCCTCCGTTAATGTTTACATGGTAGAAAAACATTCACACACTCCTCTGCAATATGCTCACCCTTATGGCATGTCCAACTATGTAACTCATGACCTTGATCCAAAAGAAAGGCTCTCTCCTTCAATGGTTTTAAATAGGCTTACCACAAACCTTGACGTGACAAGAACTCATCAATTGTCCACCTCATGTGGTTTTCTGGATCCTCCCACAAACCCTTTCAAGATCCATGAACTGACTTACTTTGGTGCTTTTGTTTTCCACTATGTTTGTACATTAGGGAAGTTATCAACATACATATCACAAATCTGAAAAACCCGTACTGAAAAAAGTTTCACATTACATTCCATAAGAACACAATGTTCTTAATTGTAGTCATTGTTGTCGATCGCTGCCACTCAATCTCGAACAACATAGAAAACCGCCACTACCATTGGAAGTTGCCCTTGACTTTAGTCATTTTCACACAAAATGGGAATGGAACATTGGTTATTATTCCCCCCCCCCCACAATGTGAAATTTCCACTTATTCACACAACTAAGGACACTGAAAAACAAATCATATTGAGTTGCATACTACTGTTTGGATCTTGCTGTCTAGATCTTACTGCACATGATCACCATTGCCAATGAACGTATTCACTGACCGATCATCTTCTAACGAAGTACGACAATCAGAGGATCACCGTAGTCAGAGGACCTCTGCAATCATTTGCTCTCCTATACAATCATTTTTCAGCATTCACACACCACACTGAAAAGTTGAAAAAAAGCACACACTGCCACACAATAGAAAATAAAATGCCACCAAAGCTGATAAGCGGCCCCATCGTTGGTGACTGACGAGAGGTTGTTGATTGACCTCCAACCTCCAATGCCTCCATCCTCCAATAGATTTGCTACGTACTTAACAAATTAGACTTTTAGGATCAGTTTTAAAATGCCCCCCTCAATATGGATGTCGTGTACAAGCGATAATGCGACCACTTACAATTGAAACAAATTTATAATTCTTTGACACTTTTGATGACTATTAATGACTTGTCAAAAAAGGACTCTATTCTACAACTTAACTAATACATAAATACAAATTTTTGAAACACTTAACCTACGGGCATAAGCTTTACTAGACTAGACAAAGAATATTTTCCCACATTAATATCTGAAAGAAATTGACTTATGCAAATAAAGGAGAATGTTTTTGTTGACCGTGAGCTCAAAACTACGGTGGAATTTGAAGGAAGAGCAATCAAGAGCTCGAAGGATGCAAAATATCCTCCACGTGGCCCATCAATTATGCATTAATCTTCTGGATAAATCTCAGTGTTGAAACACATTTGCTAAAGCCATTGCAGAAAATGACTATTCAAAGTCAATCCACAATGAGAGAGACCCCACTAGAGTCTGTCGATCTTTGGAACCTTATGAAGAGCACCAAAGGATGAGGCCTTGTGAGAAAGTCAATCAAAAATGATTACCACAATAGATTGCATGCATTTAAAATGGTGCAACAATCAAACTCCACCATATCGCCAAGAGACAATAACCACATCTTGTTGATCAGGTATTCCCATTCAATATTGATCTTTGTATTAACAAATGATGCCCCGCTCAGCAGCAACAAAAGTATCAACCTCAAGCCATCAATCTCACTTAGAAAACGAATAGAAGGCATTTGCAATAATCCACCAAACAACAAAAAACAATGCAATCAATATGCAGACCGAAGCACTCTAGGAAATGGAAACCGCCGAGAAATAGAGAATGGGGCCCTCCAATGTGAGCGCTAAGAGCATGGTGCTTGCGCCAAATTCTAAGACATCCTCAAAAAATATCCACTCAAGACTTAATATCCCTTTTGCTTTTGTTGCACCCCTCTTTCAAATAAAGCTATAGATGCAACCACATAATTCATGACCCCCAAAACTACTATAGATGCGCAGTTTCAAAGAGGTGTTGATGATTGTCACAAGCCGCAAAATGAAATTGCACAACCACATATCTGATAATAAAAAAACCAAGAAATTGCAAGAGGATGGATCGAACAAGTCATGTATCACTTATAAGATGCATTGATCTGAACAGGTACTGCGAATCACAAAGCAAGCTCCCCACAAACCTTTCCTAATCTAATGGCACAATATATGGTTGTTCACATCATTATCACCAAAGAATAGGCACAAAATCACTCTGCTCTGCTACCAATGTTGGGAATTTGGGCAGAGGCAGATAGAAAACTTTTCACACATAATATCGCGCTTCTTTATTCCACACTTAATACATTGCTAATATATAGCCACTTATATAGCCAAACAACCTTCTATTTAATAGGCAGGTGTTATAACAAATATCCCAGAATACCATTCATGAGTATAACATATTAACCACTAACTATTGTGATACATTATTATTTCAACAATATATACGACTAACCATCCAAACCTATATTAGTGAGTTGTTTATTAACAACATCACTATTACAATAGTAATTACCTTTCTGCATTTACATAATTACTATCACCTCAAATATAATGTAAACATTAATTTTCCTAACATAGTTATCAAGTTGTAATAGACATTTTCTTGGCTAGCTTCTCTTAGTGTGAGTGAATTTTAGCACGAATAATTAAATATATGGTCTTATAAGAAAAGAATGAAGCCATTTTCAAGGTTTCAAATTTGAGGCTTTGAGATGATTTAAAAATGGGTTTTTTGTTTAGGGTTATTTTGTGAGGGTTTTGGAGGTAAAGTTTTGCAAATGACATTTTGGACAAAAATAGACCTCTCTATTTAGTCCAAAAGGCCTAAAAACCTATAGATCCATATAAAACATGATATATTTTAGAATTAATTTTTTTCCCTTTTTGGGGGTGTGGAGAACATTTTGTAGGTTACATTATGTACAATTGTATGGATTTGTACACATTTGTACAATTATATGACATACAATTGTTTGTAGAATTAGGTATTACAAACATAACATTCCAAGCATTTCTTGCCCCATTGTAGGCTCTTTGTCATTTGGTGTGATATGCAAAAATAACAAAAAAATTGGTTGGCCCATGGTTCATGTGTGATGGCATTTTTTAAATGGTAGCACAAATTTTATTGTCTAAGGGGTAGTCATACAAGCTAAGCTCCATCCACTTGTCTTTGTCCTTGTTGGCAAAGGAGCCACTCAATGTTGCTCTACTAAGTTGTAACCACCATTGGGTACCACTATCATTGGACCACATCACCACTAGTGGTGCTGCCAACTACAACCACATGCGTGCCACTCATGGGCCACCATTGTCAACGACACCACCCACACTCAACCCACTAGCCATCGAAATAGTAGCAAAACTTGTTTTTTAAGAATTAATAGACTATATTTTCTAGGAAGGCATAACATTTATCTAGACTATCTAATTTTTTTGATTTTTTATAGTCGATGAAAAGTTCTTTTAGAGTATTGCACAATGGTATCAACAATTTTTCTAGATTTTATTGTTTGTGACCAAAAAAATATATAGAAGTGGATTTTTTTTTCTCTCATTGGTTTGACAAATCATATCTTGTGCCCATGGTGTCTAATTTATGATTTCTTATAAGCAATAGAGGATTTTCTAAACACTTCATAATGGATCAAGGGTTTGGTCACTTGGTCGAATTTAGAGAGCTTTTGGTTGTCTTCTAATTATGAGAACTTGATGATATAAATGTGAGATCTTATATCTTGTTTAAGTGGAAGTTTAATGCAGGTGAATCGAGGGTAATGATCATTGTGTTATGGAGGTTCTTATATGCATGGAGCTTTAAAATGACATAGTTGGTTATGTGAGTACGTGATATTGGTTGTGGAGTTGGCTTCTTTGGTGGCCCGAGATTCTTAGACAACCTTTTGATCTTGCCAGAGTAATTATAAAAATCACTTAATGATTAATTAGTAATTAATTAATTATTAGGTCCCTTTTAATTTACTACACTTAAGCTAAATTTAGGAGTGATTTTTTATTATTAGATTGGGCTATTTACAAGTCAAGTTGTCTCATTGCATAGGATAAGGACACTTCTCATAATCTAATTAAATCCTTATCTAGGGTTTACTTTTTGATTTTATAAGCATTCATTTTTATATTGTAATTCACATACAATTCACATTCATTATTCGATATCAAATACTTTTGTGGATCAATATATCTCAAAGTTGTGTAGCACACATCAATGGCTTTTTCTTTTAAAATGTGATAGGTGTTTAGTTGCAAGTTATTTTTGGGAGTTGTGGGGTTCATTATCAACTCCAACATGGTATCAAATCATTAGATTTGTGACTTATTGTCTGAATTTTGAGAGACCCGACTTTGAGAAAATTGGTTCAACTTGGAGAAAAATAGGTATCACCGTTGGATTCAGAACGACCAAGAACCTAAGGATTGCTTGTCAATTCGTCAAATTATGAGAAGTTGAAAAAATGATTTTTTTGGAAGTCAAGAATCTATACATAGGAATTTGTATGACTGTACGACCTTGCATGCGACCCTAGGATGCTATAAATTCTTCAGGTGTATAGGTTTTCCTTTTTAAAAAAATCTAGTCTTAACTTTTTTCAAGTTGTAAAAAAATGTTTATTGGGTAGTAGTGCTTACATGTTGATTAGATCTATATAGTTATGCTTATCTATGATATTCTATTACTATGATTTAATCATTTTGATGTTTTTGAACTTGTAGGTCTTCCAAATGATTAGTGGATTCATATTTGCATGCATATCCTTAATGTGGATAGTTTTGTAGGTTTTGCATGTTTAACCAGAATCTATGGTTTTTTAGATTTGTGGAGAGACTATTTTTAGATTGTGAATTCTATTGGAGGTGTTTTTGGATGCAAGATATTATAGGTTTGCATGCATGCTTTGAGGTGTTGGCCCATGTTTGTCATTGCATCAAAAGATTGATCTATCAATGTTTGATACAAACGGTAGAGACATGGATTGCACGAGAGGCGGTTAGTCCCTTGTCATGAATCTTGAGGGGAGTGTTGACCATCTGCCAACAATCTCCTCCTTAGCGTTACCCGAGGGGATTGGAACCCGTGACCCAACGCTTTGATACCAATTGTTGGCCCATATTTGTTGTTGCATCAAAAGCTCGATCTATCAACATCTGATACAAACGGTAGAGACATGGATCGCACGGGAGGTGGTTAGTACCTTGTCACGAATCTAGAGGGGAGCGTTGAACATATGCCAACATGAGGAGGTTGTTGTAGCTTTCTCGATGTGGATGTGTTGATTCATGATTAGTCACTCAACATTTCTATAGTGGTTGCTTGATGGGTTCTTGAACATTGGTTACTCTATCGTGGATTTCTAGAAAAATGGATCTAGGGTTGATCTAGTGCGAGTCATGAATAATTTACATAATTATTTCTTATTGTCTATGATCTACTTATTACTGATGTGGTGTTGAATTTACTTTCTTTGGTCCTACACTATGGTGGATTCATATTGTGTTGCTTTGAGATATATGAGTTTTGTGGTTTTGTGGATGTTTTATACTAATAAGTTACATAGATAACTCAAATGTAGGCTATTTATATCCATAGATTGATGTAACTGCTAGTTTTGATATTTTGATGTGGGTGTTCCTTTGACCATTATGATGCATTAGTTCAGTGTAGTAGATACATAATGAGATGGATAGATGGAGTAATTGTGATGGTGGGGTACTTTGGGATGTTTGTGTAGCTTTCTCATAAGAGTACTTTGTGTCATGTATAGTTATTTTTCTTGGGGCCTATAACAATTATCTTCTCTTATAGATCATAGTTTTACTTTTCTCTATAGGAGCTCCTAATGTTGTAGTTGAGTTCTTTGATTATGTAGGGTCCATGAATGATATTTAGTTAGGAGATGTTCATCATTATGTCATGGGTAGCTCTAAATCACTTGCAATGGGATTTTTGGTAGTGATGTGATAATGTGCCATGGAAGACTCTAGATTTTTCTATTTTATAATCTTGGAATAATATGGATGCCCTTGGGAGCGTATCTGTGTATCTGAGATATAGTATCTTCTATGACGAAGATGTGAACCACAATATCATGCAAAGTTCCTAATTCTACAAATGGAGCTTTCGTAGTAATTTGACCTGTAGTCTTTTAGTATTGAACGTTGTGGTCATTTTTCTTCAAGAGCTTTTAAATATTGTAGTGATATAGTTGCAGTTGAATTTGCATCATTTGATCATTTGAGAATTCATAGATATTGTATAGATTTGGGTGAGGTTGGAGATCTCTTGTTTATGAAGATTGTGTGTTGAGATGGTTACTTTTTAATAAGGGTTTAATAGGATGACCAAGGAGCCTACACTTGAAGCTAATGTGAGTTCAACATTGACTTGATGAGGAGATTGTTCGTGGAAATAGTCATGGTGGCCTAGGGTGTCTTGGAAGGAGCAATCTCATTCCTCACTCTCAGTCCACTTGGTAGAGAATCATCTGATAGGTATTGCCCACCTTATTTTTAGATGCAATTGTGCTTTGTCTTTTCATAAGGATTAGTCTTGATTTGTGGATTTTAGTTTTGGATGGTTGATTTGAGGAGTACTTAGAATAGTTTCTTTTTCCTTTGTCTCTTTATGCATATGAATTTGTTATCAAGACAATTTTGAGGAGTGTAGAGGATGGTTTTGGTCATATTTCCTTGTTGAGGAAATGATTTTTTGTTGATTTGATCTTGCTTTGGTTTAAGACACTTACATCCTAGTTAGTTTATTGATATATTGTATATTTGATCTTGGGGTTGAATGGTTGAGTGTTGAGGTGTCACATCATAATTTCTTTACTTGCATTTAATAATGTTAAGTTCATTGAAATAATTGAAAAATGGAATTTATCTATTATTGTTTATGAAACTTCATAAATGCAACGAAATTTGAAAAAAAATGATTATCTTTGCAACTTTATGATTTAATAGAATTATTTTGTAATAATTATTGGTTAAAGGTTATTGATGAAATTGGAAAGTGCAAGAGTGTGTGTGTAGGAGAAGATTGAAGAGTGAGAACATGGTTGAGGTATGAATGCATAGTTGGATGAAAAACGGTAAGCATGATTGGAATCTGGAAACACACACACCACAGTAGACCATGACATTTGCGTTTGTCTTGCAATTTGAAAATATCATTTTTTCTTGTAGGAAATCGTAAATGATTGAATAGGAAATCTTATGAAAGAAACAAATTTATTGAATCACTTATCTTACCTTGTCTATTCAAGCTAATTTCATAGTGGTGTTGGAAATGCATTTGATTACACATAATCCTCGTGAGAAGAACAATTTGATTATTTGTTCTTTTAAAAGCATTTGAAAAATAAGCTTTGGTAAAAGAAATAAAAATATATGTTTGTGAATATATTATATATATATATGGAATCTAACAATAAGTGCTTGCTTTTATTCATAACTCCCTTAATAAAAGAAAAAGCGTAGACCCCTCCCATATTTGAAAAAAATGGAATAATGCTAAAAAACAAGGAGTGGGCAGCTAAGTTATGGAGGTGTGGAGAATTAAGACCACTCCAATTCTAGTATGCAAAATCGAAGGACAGTGGGTGTGGCTGATTTTTTAGGGGAGGAGATAATCTAGCAAAAGAAGTGTGGAGAAGATTGTGGGGAAAAAGCAAAAGAAGGCACAAAAGAAGGGGGTAGTTGTTCTCCATTCGTTTGAGGAAAAAGCAACGAAATTGCAGAAAAAAGAGGTAATTCAATGTCTTTCTTAGATGTTTCCTTCAAATGTTTGAATGAATCTTTCTTCGTGAGCATAAAGGAGCATCGAGTGCCTTGTTTTTATCTTTTGTTATACATTGTTGATGTATTTGTGGCCTTAGCTTTCAGTCTGTGTTGTGTAAATTTTCCTATTAGCCATGTTTGGTGGGTGAAAACCCCCAATTTTTACCCTTGTTGTGTTTGTCGACATGCATGTGCATGATCGATCGAATGCTTGTGATCAGGCTATAGCTTGTATGTTATACTTAACCTCCAATTTGTTCTCTGTAAATGTAAACACAATTTATGGTGTTATTCCCCTTGATTCTCAGCGGAACGATATCATTGTTTGAGGCTACAAAGTATCTACCCTGTTGTTGGGGCCAAATGATAAGGATCATTCGAGCTTGTGGCTCAGCTCAGAATGATCCCTATCATTCTATTTAACATATAAGATAATGGTTGATTCCATCGCCAATATTATTTCAAGCTGATGAACAATTTTCATCGTTCTGTTCAAGCTTTAGTGTGGATCAATTCTACCAATTTGGTGCAATTCATGTAATAATCAAGATTGGCTATATAACATATAGATATGTATTAGAGAATGACTCCATGTTATTTTGTTATTTCCATTTTTCCGAACGAGCATGCATCGTTCTAATAAGAAGAGGGGAACGATAACATTGTTCTAGAATAACTGTCTGTTATAATGTCTTTTATTGAATGATAATGCATGTGATTATTTGATATGTTGCCTGCCAGTATTTAGGCCTAAACATGTCAAGGGTGAATGGAACCCTAGCGGCATTTAAATGATCTTCCTTTATCTCATCAACGAGTATATATATATATATATATATACTCGGTCAATCAAGTGTCTAAGTCATCTCAGATTCGAATGGTAATTATATTTTGTTTTCACTTGTTTATATAGCGCATTAGATATGAGGACGACAGTCCCATTAAACATTAAGAATGGGTATAAGTCGATAGCATGATTATCGACTTACGATAACATGCTTATCGACCCCCAATTTTTTGGTTATTTGTACATATTTGTGAGATTTAAAAGATGAACAAAATGTATTTTATATCAATATTCTGATTTAAATGATGAATGAAACTGAATGACATATGGTTACTATGTTAAACACTGAACATGAATAGATTTAAACTTTAATCAGGAAACCAAAAGGGATGATATCGAGTCTTAAACCAACTCATGTACATTCTTAACAGATACCTAAAGGATATGATTACACTGAAACCATATGTTTGTTTCATACATAATGAATTTAGGATAATATTATGCTTTTACCAAGAAAGCCAACTAATGAATGGAATGAATAAATCCTGGTGCTCATATTTTCTTTGAAATAGACATTTTCTGTTGTAAGTAAATGACCTTGTAATCATTTAGTTGGAATTTAGATTCTTGAGCAATCTTGGAATTGATCAACTGTTATTATTTGAATTTAATGGTTGTTGTAATTGTTGTCAAATAGATTGCACCTGAATGCTTGAATGGTTAAACTCAGCAATATGTTGAAACATGGGAGCTATCTTCAGGCTGTGGGTATTCCTATGGTGAAGATAGACCTCCAAGTTCTAGGTTGGTTCCTATATGATTCTCAAATTGATATTTGGGTAACTTGTGCTGGAAAAGGGATAGAAGGATTGTAATAAATGCACGTAAAACTATAAATTGACGATGATACACCTAATTGATAAAGACTTGCAAATACGATTCATAATGAACTTCAGAAAAACTATCCACACAAGTCAATTCGACAGTTTGACCACAAAAATGATTCTAAGGAAGGCCTAAATAAACCACTTTTGAAGGAAAACAAAGTTTTCTCAGCAAAGAAGAATAGATTATTTTGTTACACAACCCTAGACCTGTGACTTTCACTATTTTGAATGCATGCAAATGTAAATGAGACAATAATTTTAAAGGTTTTGATATTAAACATAGTAAAACTTCATCAAATCATTCATAAAAACATCATAATGACAAGGTAGACTTTTGATTTCACTGAAATCGAAGGAATTTTTGTAAAATGACACAAAATGAACCTGTAAACTTATTGTATTAATTTGAAAACTAAAAAAATCGAGTTACATGATATTTCTCTTTGCAGAATGCAAAGGCTGAAAAACAAGAACTAGTGAAAGAAACTAAGTTCTTCCAATATATACAAAAGGCATGCACAAGGCAGCCAATAATAGAACTGAATGAGAACTGAAGTGAAAAACTACATCTCCAATGTGAAATCCGAGCAGAAGAGAAAACCCTGATAAAAATAGCTAAAAAATGAAGCAAATTTCTCTCTGTGCCTAGAAAACTCCACCTCTCCATGTGCATGACCAAAATATCTTGTGAACTGACGTGAAACTGAAAGTAGTGTCTCACTATCTACATGAACTGAATAACTGAACTTGAAGCTCTAGTTGTGCATGAGCGATTTTTTTTTTAGAATTTTCAATATATCCTTCCTCTATGCACAATCTAAACTTAGCACTTTACATGCAACATTGACAAAGTTTGCACCTTAAAATAGTTAAATTAATTAAATGATTTATAGTTCATCATTTAATTAATTTACTTTACATAGTATAAGGTGAACACAACATTAGAGGTAATAGAAAAACAACCTCAACCAATACCCGACATTATGCACATAATAAATATTAAAGTGATCATTAAATAAATCTCTTTGGAAAACTTTGAGTCTCACTTTGATATTCAATGTCATTTTTTAGAAGACTTAGAGTCTTCAATGGGCTTCTCCATGCATACTCTTGGGCTTCATGCTATTTCTAACTCACAACCCCTTTATATTAGGTCATTGACATGCAATTCATAAACCATGAGCATCAATAAAACATAATGATTTTTCCAAAATCATTAGCAAAAATCAAAGTCTTGTCAACTTAGGGAAGGCAAATACCATCGAACCCTAAAAGTCTTAATCATTTTGCATTTTGACTTTTGCTTGTCTTGGAGCTCTGTTGCGCTGCCATGGTGGAGAAGATAGGGTTAGTAGGAAAACACGAGGACTCTAGTCTTTGACCCCTCTGTGGGTCGAATCTCCATCAGGGAACAAGGTAAATCAAACTTAAGGCCGTAGGCTTAGCATATAGTCTTCTAATTTTTCTTGCTCCATATTCCTGCTTTATTTCATTTTCTATGTATATTGGCTACCAATGGAAGCTTGACCTAGGCGCTTGAAGAAACTAAGCTTAGAACTTAGCTGCGGGTTTATCATTTTTTGTTTATTTCTTGATAAAATAAACTCAATACCAACTGGATGAAAGGAAAAAAGATTAAGGCATGTAATTCAACTGCATTTTGTAAAGTCAATATGGAAATATCTGTATGTTTTCTTCACTGGAGTCTGCGACCTAATATTTCTGTGTTGGGCTTATCTCCATATTTGCATAAGTTTGAACAATCCCCATCATTTTATCTGAGTGTTTTGAGAACTCACCATGGCTTCGAATGCTTGACTTGGGGTTTGGTTGAAAGCTCCCTTCAAGGAAATGGTTGTATGCCTTATTCTCCTATTGAAATTTTTGAGAGCAACCCTTTGTGATTTTTGAGAGGCTTCTGAGGGACCTTTTTTTTTCTTTTGCATGACACAAGCTCAACCCTCAATGGAAAATGTAATAAGCTCCGTGTATTTGTACTTCCTAATGAAAACCATAAATGGGTATGTTGTATTTCATGAAAATATGTTCTTTTATGCTCTAAATATCTTTGTGCATCATTTTGATTGTCTACTACTCTCAAATTTGTAAACAATAACTTTCAGTTATAGTTTATCTTCCATTAATAAAGTGAACACGACTAACTTATTTTTTCAATACTTTCCATACAATTGAAAATCAGGGAGAGGCTTCCCTGGCATATTGCTTTCAGTTCATTCTGTCTTATAAGCAAAATATTGTACCCTGTGGCAACATGAGAGAACATATGGTTGCTTTTTCACCATAAAAATAAACATTGTCATTATGGCATCTCCATTTGAGCATTACCAAAACATTACCAACAACACTTCCCTCCTCAAGAACTCTTTAAACTGTGTTGATCTAAAGTTTAGTAGCTGCTCCTTGCATTACCATTTGATGAATTGTATCCATAATAAGTGCTTTGACATGCAAAATACTATTATTTTGATAATATAGGATTATGATTTATGTCGCAATACTTTTTGTTTAACAATGAAGGTCATCATTGATACTCCATTAATGACAGTGAGATGGTTGCTCTCTTAAATTTGTAAACTTATATACTACCCTGTAGCAGCAATATGGTCACTGCATGATCCTGTAGCATCTTTTTGACATTTTTGTTTTTGTAGCAATATGATGAAAATTGTATTTGTACATCAAGTACTGTTGCATTTTATGTTGTTTAATGTTATTCCAAATCCTTACCTTGTTTCAACTATCAATGCATATAGTTTGATCTACTCCTGGCACTATCTTGATAGGACCCTGTGATTGTTTCAACAATTATTCTTTTGAGCTCACTGTCATTGCATATAGTTGCCTTCCTTTATTATGAATTAGGCTCAACCCTTGTGGGAGCCACATTTTTCTCCACTCATAATACTATCTTTTGGTTGAAATGATTAGATTGTACCTGTACCTACACATTTAAACAAACAAGTTAGCAAAAATAATTGAAGCTAAAAGCTTCCATTGAACTTCATGCTCCTTGAATATCAGCCTTTTTATAACTTAATCATCTGGTGAATGCCTGATTAGATGTGTATTACATTCTTGTTGGTAGTGTAGGCATGAAGTAGGATGTGATTTATCATTGCTCTAACACCATCTTTTACAATCTTGCAGATGCATGGAGCTTGGAGTTGAAAGAACCTCGAGGCATTGGAGACACAACAATCTTGAAGACATCGAGTAAAAACGATTCATCATTACAGGAAATGATGAATCATTCCCCTCCTTCATGTTTATATCATCTTCAATAGTGTAGTATACATCCTACTTTGTATTCATTATTTGATTAAGAAAATCAAATTAAGTTACTCCCACGGCTTGTGTGGGACTTTGGTTTTTACAATATGAATAAAACAACATTACTATGCAATTTTAATGATTTTTTCTATTACAAACTTTTGCATAATCACACTGGAAATTCACAAGTAATCAGATTCTAGATTAGAATTAATACTTTAGCAAAAAATTTGTACCTTTTAATGAAGAATGCAAATCATCTCTACCTGTTTTGAGTTGTGGCTAAAAATAGGTAACAGTAATACTAAAATTGTGCATCTGATGTAGTTGATGTATCTTTGAATCTAGAAATTTGCATGTAGAATGGATTTTACTTTAATCTTAAGAATGTATACGCATATTCAAAACTGTGTTTATTAGGCATATATGTGTACTCGCAAAAGAAAGAAAATGTAGAAATGGAACAATATTGATGTGCAAATGTGAATCTTAGGAAAGGACATTTACTTGATGAATGATTGTATGGATATTTTATAATTAAGTTGAGTAGTTTTATGATGAAATGGACTGTGATGAAATGATACAAAAATACTAGATAGGCTCTAGCACACTAATATATGATGCTAGTAGATGGTCTAGAAGGGAGGGATACCCCTTATTTATGGAAAGTTGCCTTCTGGTACGTGTGCTAGAGAGTGTAGATTTTGCTTTTCCAAAATCTAATTTTAAGTTGCATTTGCAGCATGAGCTTGGACAAGCTTTGCAATCAGTATGTGGAATAGACCGATTTATTTATTTACTTTCTCTATCTTTACCTAACATGGAACTTGCATATTCTGACCGTAGATAGAAATGCATGTAGTTAGGACTCACCAAATTCCACCTTGCATACTATATATCTTGCTAAATGTTTCATGTAGGGTTGGGTATTCTTCGATGGATAGAAGAATTCCGGGGAAGTGTAGCTTCATGGTTGGGTGGAAAAGCATATGAACCATGTTCTCGTCCACCAGTGGAGGTGAGCTTACAAAGAGGAATTATAGTGCAATTCCATCTTATTTGATGTACTTGTATCATTGATGTAATTATTACATTGACTCTATGGCGATTGAATGCCAAGTCAAACTATGTATATTGGTTATTGACATTTGGAAATGAATATATATATATATATATATATTCTTGGACCTGAAATTGCTATGATAGAAAATAGCTATGGAATTTATGTCTTTAATTTATATTCATAATATCAAATAATAATTTATTTGAGAAATAATAGTTGGGCATGTTACATGTGGAGACTTTTCTCTTTTGGGTTTTGGGAAGGATATCTTACTTGACACAAGTAGAGCACTTATCTAGGTGTTGGTAGAAGGACATGCTACATGGATTTGATTTGTATGATTTCTCTCTATAGTCTAGTGTTTCTTCTTGAAGGTTCATGCTCACATGATGTGAGAACTTTGGACAACTATGAAGATTAGTGGTGGGAGATTTATTTTCTAAGTTTTGAAGATCATTGTGTATTTTCTTTGATGTTAGATGATATTGGTGACATTTCCACACTTCTTGTGAGTGATATTGATGGAATTTTGAATACTTTGATTGATTTCAAATTCGATATTACCCATGAATCTGTTTTGGGTTGGATACTATTATTCTTGAATTTAGTTGCGCTTGATTCATATGATAACCCCTATGAAAAAATTTTGTTTCATAGCCCATGTACTTTGAGCAAGCAAAACGAGGCAAATCTCAATTTTCCCTCGTGTGTGGTCCTAAGTCCTGGAGCGTCTTTCAAGCGTTAACCTCTGTTAGTTCGTCAAAATTCATCCTTTTGTTCAAAGTTGCAAAAATCATTTTTTCAGGAGTTAGAATTTTTTTTAATACTTGCAAGGTCGGGGTTTTTCCCTGACCCTGCAAGTCAAGGTTGCAAAATGAACAATTATTGTAGGATTGAGGTTTTTCCCCGACCTTACAAGTTACATAAGTTTTATTTGCACAATCATTAAAAAATGCCGATCTTACAAGTTTTAACTAAAATCTAATTTGAAAAGTCGTTATAAATTTATGCTCCTACAATCTTGGTTTTGCACGAGTGCATTTATTGTTGTTTTAATGTCTATTTAAATCAACTTTTAAAACACTTTTACTTGTTTTTCTTTCTCATTTCATTTATCATTCTTCCTTTCTCTACCCTTTACGAGCTTGTTGGTAACCTACAACTTCGTTTAAGTGTGATTCATGTCGAATTTCGATTGAGTTTCGAGCTAGGGTTTTCTTGTTTGAGTTTTCTTCACTTTCTATTTTCCAGGGTATGTTCATATTTCTTTCCTCCTTCATTATTTAAGATTAGAATTAATTTTTTAATATCGATTTTTATTTTTCCTCAAAACGATTTTTTTTATTTACTTTGCTTCAGTGTGTCGACATGTTAATCTAGGTTTTGAAAACCCGTGTTTGTCATGTTGAGTTTTCCCTAGGGTTTTCTAGCTTTAGTTTTACACTTTCATTTTATGTTTTCCACTTAGGTATTCACTGATCTACCTTAGATTTGAAATGAAATGTCGATTTTCCTTTGTGCATATTAATCTTCCTTGTTTGACCGGTTGTTATCACCGATCAAACTTCTAAAAGTTGAGTCCATCAGTTCAATGTCGGCCGACTAAACACAAAAAACTCACCCTTGTATGCGCAAGGTTTTTATTCGCACCTACAAGGAACAAAACTTGTTGCCAACACGTAGGGTTGGGTGTTAAACCCGACCATACATAAACAATTCCATTGTTTGCACCATCGGTAATTCCCCGATGATGCAAACAAGCTTAAAAGCCACATTTTCAACTTGTGTGGTCGGGGTTTTTCCCCGACCATACATGAACAATTTTTTGTGTTGTGTTTCACCAATGTTGTATACAATATTGAATGCCTGAATTCCTATCTTATAGATGTAAGGTCGGTGAATTTCCCCTACCATACAAACTTTTCATGTGTTTCATTGTAAGCGCGTGAAAATAACCTGCGAGTGCAAATGATAAAGTCATACAAAATAGCACTTGTATAGTTGGAATTTTTCGCCAAGTGTGCAAGTAAAATTGAACTACCTCACTTGTAGGGTTGGGGTTTTTCCCCAACCCGACAATAGAAAACCATAGTATCTTTGCAAGTTTGTTAAACATTAACTTGCATAATCATTAAAATTTAACGATTGACAAGAAATAAAAGTGCTTCCCAAATTTGTAAAATCAATATTTTTTTCCAACTTAGCAAATTGCAAAGACCTACCCCTTGTAATGTCGATAAATTTTAATGAAACTACAACCTTTTGCAAAGACATTTCAATCCATTTGCAGTTTTGTCATTTTGCAACACATATACACATTTATTGCCAAAATTTATAGCACTGGAAATTTCCCTGCTTTTCCAAGTTAACTCTTTATGCTCCATTTTTCACATTCATCCTACTCAAACCCCATTTTTCACATAATCATTTTGTTATTCACCCTCGCTACTATTTCCTAAATGCAAATTTTTCTTAACATCTACAAAATGCTAATCTTGTCATACAGTTTTTTGTGCATGCTATTCAAAATCTTGTTTCTGCATTCCTGCAAGGCCTTTCTTCTATCAATGTCAGATTTGTCTCCTTCCAAGGGAAAAGCTATGAAGTAAAAATATCAAGGTGTGCTTCCCCCTACAGTGGTTTTGTCAAATATTGATGAAATCAAGGATACAGAGATCAATCATGTGGACATGTCCAAGTTCATTGAGAGGACTAAGAAACAACCTATAGACAATGGGATGAAACCAATTATTCAAAGTAACATACACCTTGTGGCTTCATTTCCGGTAGCAGCTCAGAATCCTAAGTTCATACTACAAGTTGCCTCTCACTACAACAAAGATGACAGGAAAGTACAAGATTCAAATGGGAATGTGGTGATGGAATTAGATGCAAATTTCTTTGATAAATTATTCATGTGCCCAGGTGCTAACACATATGTAGAGATTTCCAAAGAATCCGTACAGGCAAAATATAATAAAGATCTCGATTTTTCCAAAAGGATGATCAATAGTAAATGGTTGAAGGCCCCAAGACCAAGTGTCACAAGGTGGCCTAAGAATACTCCTCATAGTGATTTCATTAAAGAGGTAAACGACCTCATTACTCTTCTTAGTAGAGTACATGGTTTACCTACTTCGTCTACCCTTGAGGATTGGATGTACGTGTACATCAAGATTATCTTAAAAGGAAAGTAGTGAATCTTTTGTGGTGAGGAAATCAACAATGCCCTCCATGAGTAATTGACCCAAGTTCTTACAATGCACAAGTTCTATATGAATTCATTTTTCGTCTATGTTGCATCATCAATGAGGAATTTTCTAGGTCTGACCACTAAGGGATACAAGAAGGTTACACAGGTTTGCAACTATTTCCCGCAGATCACTTTCAAGGGAAGTATCAATCATTTTAGAAGGGTAAACGATGCCTTCATTGCTCTGTTCATGTGTGCTTTTGATCCTGAACTAGAGAATAAAAGAGTATCTGATGAAGCATGGAAGGTGGTCAAAAAATATGGTTGTATTTATCTACAATTCCGAACTTTTACTTATTTAAGAGTTGAATGCTTTGCAAGTTATCCATATATGCTTCCTCATTATCCTAGCGATAAAATTGTTCTAATGGAGTTATGTAGGTAGATTATTGTGGTGCATACTAAACAAATGGAATATCATAAACTAGGATTACAAAGGTATGAAGTCTTGAATCAAAATGGCTTTTTCTCATGTACATCAAGTCAAGGACATATGAGCAGACATCATAACAGAGTGAGAAATCAAGAGAATGAACTATTACAAATTAACTCTAGATCAGATAAAGGAATTGGATCTCGTTGATGTCCCTAAAGACTTGGAGGATGAGGACAATATATTGGATCCTAATTATGAAAGAAAGAACATTGCAGGTTCACCTTTTCTCCCATTCAATTGTCCCATAAATAGGTAATCTTGATCTGAGAGATGTTTGAACCCATATTAGCTAACACAAATGTTTGGTTAGAAGAAAGAGGGATACAGTCGAAATATTTCTTCACTAGATCAGAATATGAGTCATAAGGACGAACAAGTAAGAGGTATGAATTAAGGACCAAAAATAAGAATGATGCTCCAAGCTCCAGCATACCTTCAAAGCCTAAGATCAAGTTTGTGGTTAAGGGTGGCAAGAAGAAGAGTGGGAAAGCTACAGAGGGGCCATATGCTGAAGCACAAGAGGAGCCTATGCAGGAAGAGGGGTAAATTGAGGAAGAAAGATCTGAGGAATCTGGATTATCTCCTCATGAGATCATTCCCGAGGATCCTCTTGTTTCCTCTCCTTGAATTACTAATGTTGTGTCTATTCCCGCTCCTCCTCCTATGACCTCATTTGTGTCTAATGTGCTTGTTAATGCTCCTCCCTTGGTAACAAGTGTTGTTGTGCCTGATGTGTTGATTCATTCTGTGCATTCATCTCCTATCTCAGGGTTTCCATTTAAAAGTCCTAGGCAAGGTTTAGATGATGTTTCTATATCACCAATGTCATTGCCAAGCTTATCTTCCCCGTCTTTTGATATTGCTTCACATTCAGACCTTGAATAGTTTATGTATGAGTATGTCTAAGTATCTAGTACTGAGATTCCCAATGTTATTTTAACGGACACTTCTCCCATTGTGACTACCACCTTTGTGAGTGTAGCAACAATATCCCATACAATGGCTACACAACCTGAGAATATCTCACCGTTACGACCATGGTTGTCATCACAAACACCAAAGAGGAGGAAAGAAGCCATCTCTCTAAGTGAGTTTGACTTTGCACAACTTACGTCTACCAAGACAAGAACTAAGAAGAAAGAAAAGACTCTTTCAAGGATGTTGTTTGATAAAGAGGGTAATAAGTATGCAAAGATAGCTTAGTCTCCCTCTGACAAAACTTATGAAGAAGTGGATATCACAGACTACTCTGTCACAAGAGTAGAATTGGGAAAGGTAACTCATGAGAGCGCAAAGGCAGATATTCAATTTGTTATGGATTCTCTCATAGAGAAATTTGACAAGGAGAAGAAGATGAAGGATCACTATAAGGCTAAGACAAAATAGCTTATGACTATGCTAAAAAAGATTACCCAATCTTCTGAATCTATTGATCTCGAGGCAATTGTAGTTGGTGTTGAAAATCCTATCATCCAAAAGGTGGAAAAGGTGTATACTAGAGGCAGAGTGGTCGGTGAGTATCTTGACCATTTGATTGCATTGGGAACAAAAATGTTAGGATCTTCCATGGAGAAGCTAAAAAAGATGGAAGGCATAAAAGCAAAATTGGATGACACTGTAAATGCTTTCTCTTAAGAGAAAGAGGATATGGAAAACAAAGTATAGGCTTGGATCAAAATGAGGAAACTGTTGGGAAAATGTGTCTCAACTTTGCAGTTATATATGGTTTATTGTTGATAGGATGTATGTTGGTATGCAAATGTATTGTACACTCATTGCAAGATATGGGGTTTGGGGCATCACCCTGGAAAAAAAATTGCTAACATGTCAAGGTTTTTTCCCGCCGACATGCCAAGATTTTCTGTTAAGACGTCAAATGAAAAATGACCTTATAAAACCCTAATTCTAGAAGGTTCCAAAATTTTTGTTATAAGTGGGTGGGATGTATGTAGACGGGTGTGAATTTTGAGAGTCAAATAGTGGTCATGTTGTCTCTTAATCTCTAGTGGTGATACTCTTGTGAGAAGCTTGTTTTGCAAGTATATTGTAATCTTTTGATTTCTGAATAATATATTAGGTGGCTTTTAGAGTGTGGGATTTTTCTCCCAAAAGGGTTTTTCCCACGTAAATCATTGTGTTGTGGTATGTATGATATTTTTGTTTAAGTTTTTGTAATTGTTAAAGATCTATAAACATTTTGCATTATTCTCCTCTCAAACTTAGTGTAGGAAGTTGTTTTGCTACCTTAGCTTCCTTGCGAGTGGTATCATAGCTTGATCACCTTTGGTTTCAGTTGTGGGTTGTTGGGATTTTTGAACTAATCCATATTTGAATGAGAGCTTGTACAGAAAACTCTTTGTGATCTCTTGTTGCAGGAATTTTCAGATGGCAAGTTCATCAGGGAGAATAGAGGTGGAGAAATTTTCTAGAAATAATTTTGAGATGTGGAAGCTAAAGATGGAGGATCTGTTGATAGATCGAGATCTGTGGGAAGTCGTTGATGAGAATGTTTCAATGCCTGAAGATCCAACTCAAGCTACTCAATATGATGTTATGGACCGTAAGGCCAAAGGTCTAATCAGATTGTGCTTGGAAAACTCTATTTTAATTAATGTCCATGAAGAGACCCCTGCATAGAAACTATGGAAAAAGCTTGGTGAGATGTATCAGGCCAAATATTTAGTGAACAAGATTTTCTTGAGGAAGAAGTTGTATTCTTTGAGAATGGAAGAGGGTGGAAGAATTACATACCACCTAAAAGCATGCAACATGCTGGTGGCTCAATTGGCATCAGTTGGTATCAAAATGGATGAGGAGGAGAAATGTCAGATCTTGCTTTGTTCTTTGCCTGATTCATGGGATTCTCTTATTATGGCTATTGGGAGTAATTTTGTTATATTGAAGATTGAAGATGTGGTGGATTCTTTGCTTTCTACAGAGATGAAGAGGAAGGTATCCATCACTTCCAAGGAGGCCCTAAATGTTTGTGGAATACCTAAGGAAAAAGACAAGAAGAATGAGAAGCATGACAAATCCAAGTCCAAGGGGAGATCTAAATCTCTTAGAAAGTCCAAAGTTATTTGTTGGAACTATGGTAAGCTTGGACATGTTCATAAGGAATGCAAAGAAGAAAAGAAGAAAAAAAAAAAATTGATTCTGATTCTGAGTCCAAGAAGGAAGATGGTGACACATTCATTACAGCTTTGGCAACTCGTGTAGGTAATGATGCATGGTTAATTGACTCAGGTGCATCTTTTCTATGACTTTTAATAGAGATTGGTTTTGTGAATATGAAGAATTTGATGGAGGTAAGGTGTACTTGGGTGATGATTCTCATTTAGATATTGTTGGTTGTGGTAAAGTTAAAATTAGGTTTCTTGATGCTAGAATAAAAAGGATTAATGGTGTGTTGCATATCTTTGGATTAGCATGAAATTTACTATCTATGAGCAAACTAATAGATGCGAGCGTGCAGGTAGTATTTTCTAATGCATGATGCAAGATGGTTAGAGGTGTTATGGTGATTGATAGAGGTGTCAGATATGGGACATTGTATAAGCTTGATGCATGCACTGTTGAGTGCAATAATACTTCTATGAAAAGAAAGTCTGTAGAAGAAGTGAGGGTTTCACCTTCAATAGATGGTCATGGCTTTTGGGTACCCAAAGGTGTTCTTTCTTTTGAGACAAAGTTACCCACAAATAAAAATATTTTATGGCACCATAGACTTGGCCACATTGGAGAAAAGGGTCTAAGGACCTTGAAAAATAAAAACCTTGTTGAAGGTTTGTCTGATTGTAATCTTGAATTTTATTTTTGTGAGCACTGCATTTATGAAAAACAAAATCGCATTCAGTTTTACTAGAGTTCTCATAAATCTTGTGGTGTATTGGATCTCATTCATTCTAATGTATTTGGTCCTGTAGATGCTCTTTCAATTGGTAAATCCACATATTATGTTTTATTTATTGATTATTATAGTAGGACATGGGTATATTTTGTAAAGAGTAAATATGAAGTTTTCAGTTGATTTAAGCAATTTAAAGCAATAGTTGAGTTGTAGACTGGAAAGAAAATAAAATGTTTGAGGACTAATAATGGCGATGATTTTTTCTCTAATGATTTTGATAGATTCTATAAAGATTTTGGTATTCATAGACAGAAGACAACTTCGTATTCTCCACAACAGAATGGAGTTGCAGAAAGAATGAATAGGACATTGATGGAGAAGGCTAGGAGTATGTTGAGTGGTGCTGGCCTAGAACAAAGTTTTTGGGTTGAAGTTGTTGCCACTGCCTATTACCTGATTAACAGGTCTCCTACATCAACTCTTATTGATAGGATGCCTATAGAGGCATGGTTGGGTCACAAGCCTTCATTGAGACATCTTATAGGTTTTGGTTGCGAGGCAAATGCACATGTGTCAAAGGAGAAGCGAACAAAGTTGTAGAAAAAGGTTATGAAATGTATCTTCATCGGATATAGTTATGTTGTGAAAGGATACAAGCTTTGTGATCTTGTTGCACAGAAGGTAATACATAGTAGAAGTGTTATTTTTAGAGAAACTAAGCCTTCTTCTGTTACATTTCAGCTAGAACAAAGTAAACATGAAGATGTAATTCAATTTCCTTCTACACCTGAGAAAGTTGAATCGAGGCCCAAGGATAGACAAGAAGTTAAGGAGAGCTCATCTAGCTCTAGGTCTTTAGAAGAGGAGGAAGAACCTCCAACTCAACTTGTTCATAGGTCTACAAGGCATAGACAACCGCCTGAAAGGTATTCACCTCATGATTGGAGATTTATTTTTTCTTTGAATACTAACATGAATGAATCCAAATCTATAGAAGAGACACTAGGTATGAATGATGCAAAATCCTAAAATATTGCTATGGATAAAGAAATGGAATCTTTGAAAAAGGATGATACATGGGATCTTGTACCATTGCTTGAAGGACAAAACCCGTTGGTTGTAAATGGGTGTTCAAGAAAAAGATTGGTTCAGCTGGAGGTATTGAGAAGTACAAAGCAAGGTTGGTTGGAAAAGGGTTACTCTCAAGTTGAGGCTGTTGATTATGGTAAGAAATTTTCTCTTGTTGCAAAAATGACATCCATTGTATTTTTTGCTTTCTATTGTTGTTGCGTATGATTTAGAGGTTAAGCAAATGGATGTGAAAACTGCTTTCCTTCATGGTGATTTGGAGGAGGATATTTATATGACACAACCATAGCACTACGTGGTGAAAGGTAAAAGTAAGTTGGTTTGAAAATTGAAGAAATATTTCTATGGCTTAAAACAGAGTCCTAGGATGTGGTACCGGAAATTTGATACATATGTGTTGAGTTTGGGATTTGAGTATTCTAAATCAGATCATTTTGTTTATTGTAAAATTGATGGTGATCATTTCTTGTTTATTACATTATATGTTGATGATATGTTATTTATTGGTAGAGGGAAAGGTACGATTTTAGAACTAAAATATCAACTTGCTGCTAAATTTGAAATGAAAGATCTTGGTGCAACTAATCACATTCTTCGGATGGAAATTAAAAGAGATAGTGTGAACATAAAGCTATGGCTTGGCCAAAGCAAGTATGTCAATTCAATTTTATAGAGGTTTGATATTCAAGATTGTAAACCATTGTGTGTTTTTGTTTCAGTTGGAATAAAGTTATCTATTTTAGATTGTCCAACATCTCCATCAAAGATGGAAGACATGAGCATAGTTCCTTACTAGAGTGAAGTTGGAATTTTGATGTATGCTATGGTTTGTACTATACCATACATTTCCCAAGCAATGGGAGTTCTTTCTAGATATATGTATAATCCTGGTAGAGTTCATTGGGATGCAGTTAAAATTTGTATTCAATTCATTATGCACTTCATCATCAATTTTAGAAACCTCATCATCGTCATCCAAGTTAATCACAGCAGGAGGTCGAAGGATAATGTCTACAAAGGTATTTAGCTCCTATTGTGATAAAGAGGGAGACTCATTGTCTATTGCTTTAGTCAAGTTGGGTTGTTGATTTTCTTTGTTGTTTTCTTCATTTAACCTTCGAGCAAGAGCACGATGTCTATGCCTACGCTCTCTAACATTTATGTTTCTTGTAATGCCCGTCTAAATAACCTAAGAATGTTGCAAAGGTGATATAAAAGTGTAATAATTTTTTTTAAAAAAAGTATTAATATTACGTTAATTAGTTGCATACATTCTTAGGTTAAACGATGTTACACTACTTTGAGTTTTCCTTAAGCGACTTAAGTATTTCGCATTGCTCCCAATTAAAATCATAACATAAAGTAAACATTGCATAATAATTTAAATTCCCATTCAAAATATAATAAAGTACAAATACATTTCCATACATTGCATTGATAAGATATTACATTGCTCATCCATCTGATGAGGTAGTTCAAATAACAAATACCTTTACAAATGATCACCTCTTATACAATTGAGGGATGCTTTTACATTACAAGTTCACAATATACATTGATGAAAGAATAAAGGAAGTCCATGCGCGAGCTCTCCATCCATGAAGCTCTCAATGCTATGAACATACTGGGGACCCAACGGAGTAAGGTGCACGTTCCACCCAACCATGTGGTACCCGTAGGTCCACCCCCCGTGCTAGGAGATAGTAATAAGGCTACCTAGACCAAATCTACTAACCCTAGACACTAGTACATACACACTATTGGTTACATTGCTTCCAGATTTGACATTTGATTTGAAACACAAACACAAGGTTTAACTGTTATTCTAGGTGGAGTGTCATCGCAACTATGCAATGGTTACCCTGGTGTTTCTTCCTAGGTCCCGGCCCCCAATCCTTGGGTTACCCTGGCAACCTCTTACGAAACCCGGCCCCTATTGCATACAGTTGCGGAATCGTATGTCTCTTAAGGAAACGAGACACCAATTTTGCCATTCCAGGCCTTCTCGACTTATACTCATAACTGTAATAGCTTATGAGTCATAAATGAGGCATGCATATCTTGATTAAAAATTTTAAATCTATCTACTGTGTTCTTTAGTTTTCACTGACTTACTTAACTAATCGTAAGTTACCCTGACACCACTTTGTGTGTCGGCCCTTACGACTAGCCACTCCCCTAACATAACAAGGTTACTAGGTTTACAAGACTAGGGTTTACAAAGTGCACAAAAGGTCAACATATAATTGCCAAAATTACCACAATAAAGGTCTCAATTTCGTTTACAAAATACAGTGCACTACCCTAGATTTTCAAACAAAAGAAACCATATTTTACTTTATTTCCCAAGAAAGAACTACATCTGGAAGACTTCTTTCAACACATTAAATAAACAATCCCCATTTACCCAATACAAAATCTAAACCAATAGATCAAAAACACTCCTACCATTTGGATATTCTAAATCCATATGTGTCTTTTTGAAAGCATCATGTTTATAAATATAATTTTAATAAAGATCTAATTTCAAATTCACATAATAAAAATATATTGAAATTTCTCTTTCATTTTGACTATCTTCATAATACTCAATCATAAAATTTACATGGAATTTATAAAATATCAAAATTATTCCTCTAACCAATAATTTCACAATCTTATTAATAATTATAAATATACAAACATATAAGAATATATGCTTGTATATAAATATTAATATATAAATTGTTGTTTTAATTTCCAGAAAAATTATATTCAAGACTAATACATATATAAGTAAACTAGTATACAATTATATGTATACTAAATTTGTATCTATATAAATTAATATTGAAAATTCGCAATTAATACAAAATCGCGTTTGAAACTTTATATATTTATAAGACTTGAAATTGAAAATTTCGGATTTAATAACAGACAGTTAAAAAAAAACGCATTGAAGACTGTTAAACAAAAAGGGTTTTTGTTTGGGGCCGGCCGCAGCCCTGTCGTGGCTCCAATGGGGAGCGCGCAGCCCTTCCCAGGGCTGCGCCCAACAGCCCACGGCTGCTGTGCGCAGCCATGGGGATGGCTGCGCCACCCAATTACATGGGCGGAGGGTTTCGGCCCAAAGAAAATTTAATTAAAATTAAAAAAAATAAAATAATAATATCAATACAAAAAAATTACGAAACGCATTTCGGTGTTTCCCTGGTAATTTTTTTAAAAATACAGAGGGTAACAATTTATTCAAAAGCCCACCTATATAGTAAATCTGGGATTTGGTAATTTCATAAATAAAATCTCAGCCCTATATAAATAAATATATTTAAATATAAAATGGTCAAACGATTTTAAAAATTTACATACAGAATTGTTTTCTGGGAAATGTTTTCTACAGGATACAGAAATAAATTCTTATTCTGTGCAACAATTCTTGACCATAATTCATCTACAGGGTTATATAACAAAACCCCCTTATTTGAACTAATTTAACATAAATAAAACACAGAATTTTCTTTAAAATCAAACTATTTCAAAACAATTTTCACAGTAAGGAAAATTTAAACTCTTACAGATTTTATTTTTTTTTAAAAACAAAATTTCTTCTCTAAAACTTTCACAAAAGTTTTCCAATAAAATATTATTTGAATTCTTTCTGTTACTATACTAGATTTTGAAATTCTTACAGACAAATGAGACATCAACAGAAAATATCTCCACAATCACATACCAAAAAGATGAGATTCCAACAAATAAATTTCTTTTAAAATAATCAAGAAGCCAATAACACAAGAAAAATACCTGTAATTAAAATAGCTGTCTGTAGGAGTATCTTTTGCCTATAACGTGCAAGATCTCCTTCAAAAGATTTTCCCCAAATCCAAGAAAGCTTGTTCAACCTCCAAGAAGATCTTCCTCAAAGAATCACAACCCCAACAGAGAGAAAAATACCAATTCTTAAGAAATTTTGGGTTTTTACACACAAAGAAATAATTTTGCCAGTGCCCAGAAAAATTTTCCCCGAGGCAATAGAATAACCCCGTGCAATTTCCGAGATCCTCAATATCCTCCGTAAAAATTTTCAACAACCCCAAATGAAATTATGGCACTCACCCACATGTCGAGAGGTTGTTGAGAAAATATCTTCTCCACCTCTCGGCAGTTTTTGCCATTCAATAATTTGCATGAGATTTAAATTTTATTAAATTTAAAATTTAAAATTCAATTTTCCAATTGCATGCAAATAATCTATTTATCTAATTTAAATACTAAAAATAAATTTCCAAATACAATTTAATTTACATGCAAATTATTTTATTTTTATTTTCTAATCTATTTAAACACAATATAATTTATGCACTTAATAATTTAATCTAATTAATTAATTTATTTAATTAAATAGTTAAATCCTTTTAAAGATCAACTATTTAACTAATTAAACTAACTAATGTATTAAATTATTAAATAAATAAATTTCAATCATATTTAAATATTAATTAATAACAATAAATAAAACACAATGATTAACATTTAAAAATAACCAACATTTACCTTTTAAAAAATGATTTAACCAACAGATACACATTACAACCTACGACTCAAAACCGAAAACTGACATTGTACTAAGACTAGGGTTAAAGACCGGACTAGGATTAACCTAACTACTATCTCCCGATCAACAATTTCGTTGAGCCTTGACACGCTCAGACCTGATTACACAGGCGGAGTCGGTGTCATGTTCCTGCAAATCCTGCAACCAAGCAAATGATGTACATGCATGTATATATATATAAAGCATAATACAGGCACACCGTGCGGAGAAAATCACAGATATCACAGGGCACTCGCAAGCGAGTGATGCGATTCTGTTCTCCACACCAATACACTCACAGAAGACTGAATCAATAAATATTGTTAGTCCATCATAAGCATGTGCATATCCATAAACAACTGACAGTAAACATCTACACTAAATCAAATCAAGTCTGAAAACAATAAACATCACACATAGTATCATCATGTCACACAAAAATCCTTCATCGCTCAAAATCAGCGATCCAAGTATCCAACAAAGCAACATAAGTCTAACAATATAAGAAAGTATCAACAGAAAGCATAACATAAACGGAGGGGTTCTACATTTCTTTTAGTTCAATTTTCAAGTTGCGTTTGTTTAGGAGCGGGTTTATCAACCATAGGTTTCTTTTCTTCCCTAAGGGGAGGAACAAAAAGAACCATGGGAGGTTGTTCAACCACTTTCTCTTTAGCTCTGTAAACTTGCTTTATCTTAGGAGGCATGATCGGATTTTCTTCGTTATCTCTTGGTATTTTGTAGGAAATAGGAAAAGGATCAATCTTAGGTTGGTCTTGGTTATTTGAAATGTCTTTTGGTTCAATCATAATTTCATCAAGGATAAGAGGCTCAGTCATAGGTTGAGGCATTTTTGTAAGGGATAGTTTTGCTATGCATTTCACCTTGAATAGGTTCCATAGGCTCAGGCCAAAAGAAATCTAATGACAAGTTCCCTTAGGAAGAAAAAGGATTAAAGCCACTATGGTGCACAGTGAAGATTTCATTGTCAAAGGGAAAATTTAAGCATTTATGCATGAGAAACGTGACAGCTTCGATGGAGCATAGACATGGATAACCAAGCTTCACATGAAATTGATCTGATGTTGAGATGATGGAGAATGAGACATCTAATTTTTTCGGTCCTATTTGTAAAAGAAGGGTGATCAATCCCATCGTAGGGCACATGAAACCATTATGCATTTTTATCCATGCTTTTGGTTTATCATATGTTTCTCGTTAGAGTTCATACACAAGTAAGAATTCCTCAGTGATCACATTCTCTCCACAGACGGGATCAATTAATATCTCATTAGTGGGCTTGTCATTGATTCGACTAGCTATGTAAAGAGGACCATTAGTTACATTTCTAATTATATCTTTAGATGAGAAAGCAATGTCAAGAGGATTTTTAGTTTGGCCCTTATGAGGTTGAGTTTCAATCAACACAATCAAGCCTTTTTTATAGTATCCATAGTACCTTGTTCAATAGTATTCATATGACCTTGTTCAATAGTATCCATGTTGTCATCATCTATGTCAACATTCATCAAATCATTCTTCTTAGTTTCACTAACTTTGACAAATGAAATGTTACGATTCGGCATAGGGTGGTACAGATTTGCAAGTTTTTGTCGGGAGGGGCAACGAACTTGTTTCCTTGATCATTAACACCTCCAATTGAAAGTCGATCAAAATCAATGAGGTCTTGCACAAGATGTTTTAGATGCTTACAATGTTTTGTGTCATTTCCATTTTGTCAGTGATAATGGCAATAGGAATTAGGTCTAAAATTCAGAGGTAAAGGTTTATTAGGATTGGGGGTTTTAACAGGGGTAAGGTGATCATTTTCTATTCTAGAAGTTGTGATATTGTGTTATGGAGGGTATTGGGTAAGGGAGTGAACTGCTTAGCTGGATCCCCAAATGTGAAAGAAGTTCTCTTCTTTAAAGTAGCCACTTGGGTATCAATATGTTGGGTTGGTTGAGGGGGGTGAAGTTGAAGGAAGCCTTTATTCTATTTTCTAAAAGGTTGATAATTGTTTTGGTTTGCGGCTTTAGACTTTTCAGGTTGGCTAGATGTGGATTTTGTGTCAAAACTACTAACCGAGTTTTGATAATCACAAAGGGTAGTACACAAGTGTAAAAAGGAAGGAAACTTCACCATGGCAAGATTATCTTGTATCTTAGTTTGCAAGTTCTTAATGAACATCTATTGAAGGTGAGGATCGAGAATCTTTACATCGATTTGGGAATAAAGTGATTGGTAGTGTGAAATGAAATTAGTAACTTTTTCATAATCTTTTTGCTTACATATCATCAAATCGGCTAATGTCATCTTAGGAGTCATGTGAACTTGGAAATGGTTTATAAAGGCTTCAAAAAGTTCATTGAATGAATAAATTGAGTTTTTCGATAACAAGGAAAACCATTCAAAGGCGGTATCCTTCAAGGACCTAGGGAAAATCTTAGCCAATAGCTTATCCTCAAGGAAAAAATCACTACATAAGGTAGTATGAACGAAAAAATGGTTAGAAGGATCTCCTTTCCCTCCATATTTCTCAAATCTACGAATCTCTAGACCTTGTGGTATTGGCGTTCTCAATATCTCCAAGGATAAGGGATTACTTTTGACATAGTATGTAGGTTGCCCATTTTGATTTTGATTTATGGTGGAAATTTTCTTTTAAAGGGATGAAACATTTTGCAAGAGTTTTTTAAGGATGGTTTCATTATTTGTATTTTAAGATGGAGGTGAATATGGTGGAGGTGTATATGTGTTTGAGGGGGAAGTGAATGGAATGCTTATGGGAGGTAAAACGGTAGGATATATGATGTGTGATGCCACAAAGGTAGTAGGGATACTAGCAGAAATACCCAAGGTAGGAATGACATTACTAGTAGGTTGCATTGTTGTAAATTGAGGGTTGGTATAGGTAGGAATAGAGGTAATGGTTGTGAGGGGAATTTGGGTTCCTCCTTAACTTTGGACATTGTTCAAAGGTTGAGCACAACTAGTGGTTGAGGTAAGATGTTTTCTAAAAATTTGAGATAGATTATGCACAAATTCAACTCCTTTTTCACTTTCAATCGTGCGATGTATGTTATCTATAATAGGGATAGCAGTGGTTGAAATGTTTTCAGAACTCAATTGATTTTGTAGGTTTTCTAAGTCTTCATGGATTTGGATTATGTTTTCTTGCAGAATACTAGAAACCATTGTTTCAAAACTTGTCACACTACTTGAAGGCAAATAATTTTTAAGAGTTGGTCCATACCTAGTGAACTAGTGTCAACACTAGTAGTAAAAGAGCTAGATAACATAAGATCCACGACGATTGTGCTATTACGGGATGACATGAGTCTCGAACTTTGTCTCACTATAGTATTAGCAATAGGACACCAAGTTGTAAAGCTCATGCAAGGGACAATCAAGGAAATTTAAGATGCAATGAACACAAGATAAATGCTATTCTCCAATTCTGATTCAAATGAAATTAAGCTAGATGCAACGTGAAATGAATGAAATAGAAATTCTACAAATTGAAACAGATAACTTACAGCAACAAACAAAAACACATAAATAGAGTTTTAAATGTTGTAAAATATAGTTTAAGATCTAACACGAGACTAAATTTCCTAGAGGGGTGTATGAGTCCAAGTTAGGGCTTTTCAGAGATTCAAATGTTGATAAACAAGCAACACAAAATACCCATAAATTCGGAAAAACTACTTGTACTGGGACTAAATCACCTAGAGGGATGTATGAGTCCCAGATTAGGGTTTTTGCAAAAATTATAAAAAATTATGATTGAATGTTAGGTTTTTTGGTTTGTATGATGTCTAAACTAAGTGCAATTACAGTTTTCAAATGAAAATTAATGATGCAAAATGCAAAAATGCAACCTATATGCACTTTCACTAATGCAAGATTTTGAAACCCTAGATGCAAATTAACTAATGCAAGACCTAATGCAAAGTTAATGCAAGCTAGATCTAGAACTATGATGACTCCAAATCAGAAAATAAGGTGTTTTAAAGGCTAGGTTCACCAAAATGAAACCTAGAAAATGTGGTCTTCTAATCTTTTGGGAGATAGAATAACCAATTTTCTATAAGTTTCACTCAATGAAACCCTATCTAGATCTCAATACAAGGATGGAATGAAGGAAAGAGATCTACAATAAGGTGTGTGATTTAAGGTATAAAGGGGGTTCACCACCAATCTAGGGCTTGGAAAGACTAGAAATGTAAATTATATGTAAGGCTTGAATAAATGACCTAGAAATTAATTCAAATTAGAGCAACAAACTAAGAAAGTACAGAGGTGCACCTAGAACTTGAGGCTTGAATGAGGGCCTGAAATCCTAGAAATGCTACTTTTTGATGCAAATTGGAACTCATACACTAGTAGAGGCGGTTTAGTCCTAGATTACAGTTTCTGATAGAAACTATAATTTGGAACTGGTAATTCAAAATTTGCTAGAAATGTCTGAAATTAGGTATACTGGGACTCATGCGCCACAAGTGGTGATTTAGTTCCAATATTAGGATTGATCCAAAACTTTGATATCTTCTAATGTTCTCCTGTGGCTTCTTTCGTACCAAATATTTGAGTCTGAATCACTGAATTGCAATATGTAGGTGACTTTCTGCGATCTTGCAATGTAGGTGACAACTTTCACAACTTTGCAACCTTGACAACTTTTCTCCAATCTTTTTCTTTAAGGGATCTTCAACCTAAATTTGCAAATCACACATCAAAGAGGGAAAAATATTGTTTTGTTAGTGGATAGGGGTTTTCCTTGGTCAAACCCTGTTTTGGTAATCAAACCTTGAGATGAAATCAAATAGAATGAGGGAATGATGAATGAGCAAATAAGCTATGTTGCAACTCACCAAACCCTTGGAAAAAAGACTGTAATCTTGTAAGTAATGGATAACATGAATGTGGCTCTTGAATCTTGCTTGAATGGTATGGATCTTGACTTAAACCCTTGCTTGAATCATAAGATACCTACGTCACAAATGTCAGCTCAAAAACAAACATGATGCATGATGACTTTGACATGATGCTTGATACTTGAATAGTGCTCCAAAATGCTTGATAATCACTCTTGAATGCTAGAATTATTGATCTCAAAAAGTGCTAGATAACTTATAAACTTTCTAGGAGAAAATATGCGAAATAACCTTGTATTTATACTTGTTTATGCCAAATTTCTCAAAATTGCAACACTACAAGCCGACATTAGATCTATGAGAATAAAATCCCACTAAGAATTTTAATTTAAATTAGGTCTAAGCTAAGTGGGACTCATACGCCAGTTGGGCTGTATGAGTCCCATTAGGCTAAGCTTGGGACACATTTTTCAAGAAATGTTTAGTTTAATGCAGAATTCAAATCTAGGCCCCGAAACCTAGGTGGGACCCATACGCTCAAGGTGGCATGAGTCCCAAATCACTAAATCTAGGCCATACAATCCAAAATCATTATTTATGATTGGTCAATTGATATCTTTCAGGATTATCCTTGAAAATATGCATTAATTAAGGCTTGTGGATGCAAAATAGGACCAAATAAGGCATAAAGAAGCCCAATTTTAGTAGGGAGGGCCCAAACAAGTGTGAAAATGTAAAGGGATACATTTTTCTACACTAAAAGAACAATCAGATGTAGAAAGCATATGGAAAGAAAATACAGAAACACCGGATCTATATGGATTACTAGCAACTGATTTCAAGAACATGCAATTTCTATTTCATAATTGCTTAGATTCCTACCATTCAACATCAATTTGATATATGTGTGAAGAAAGTTACATTGGAATCAAATTTGTTTGCACTTTAGAAGGAACTATTTGCATAAGATGTAAACAAGAGAGGAATCAATAGAAACTCAACTACAAATAATATGAATCTTGGACCCCAACCATTTGAACTAAAAAACCTCACACAAGTAGAATAAATTTTGATTGCACGTGTAAGTCCAATTTTACAAGTCACTCATGCAAAAGGTGGTCAATATAAATAAATAGGACGCATGATAAACTTTGCACAACATATTGAACAAATATCTAATACATTGCCACATTGTATTGAAAAATTGTCAATCATTATAGTCTGAAGGAAAGATCAACATGGTACACATTACCAATACAAAGTGAACAAGGACTTTGTTTATACAACACTCAAGTACAAAATCATCCACGACAAGTTTTACTCAGATGTCACAATCAATGAAAATGCTCTTGACACTTCACCTAGAAATTCTAATCACAATATTTTCAAACAACTTAGGATTGTGCAAATACAATTTCATTTAGATACAAATGATATAGTTTATGTCAGACTAATGATAGAGAATAATGAAGGGAACATCATTGAACACACTACATTGATGGTTTATCAGCCACCCAATGCACAAAAATAGATGGACCTTATTCATGCATGGATGAACAACCCAAACACAGATGGATAATGACATTAATTGATTGGCCAACAATTCGTGAATCTCCAATAAATAAATATGTTACATCAAGATTGCTTGATATGACATTTCCAACATTATTTCCAAATGGTATATGTGATTGGATAGAACCATGAATCAAGAAAGTCAATCTACACGAATATGTGAGGCACCTATATCATTATAGAGAGAATCACTTCGACGAACACCCAATATTTTGATATTATATGAAAAATATGATAACGAGGCATCGTGCATACACATCAACTATAGTTTTTATGAAAAGAGATTTCTACAACATGTGTATCACAATAAATGAGCTTTATGAACATATGCACAATATGCCAAATTCATAACTTGCAGATAGATCGATGCGGTTTGGAACTACTTTAAGGGGTACAAGATCATTGATGAGACAAAAAAATGTCTCATCTATTAGCCAAATAAAATCATGTATTTTGCTTAATTATGGAGTTTATCAAGATTGAGCATGATGAGGAAAGTAAAAGATTTTCAGTTGCAATAGTCAAATATTTCATCATATCTTGAAAATTACGATACGGGTTCTTGATATTTTTTGACAAAAATTTAAAGATAAAAAGGCAAAAAAATCCATTAAATTTCATGTAAACTTAGTTTGTGGTTTGAGAGAAAACTTCACCAGTCTGATGCTTCAGAACTTTGCTTCCATGCTTTGGAATTTTCAGAACTAAGTATGATAGAGGTTGAGCAGTTAAGGGACAATAGTTGCAAGCATTAAACGAAATTGGAATGACTTGGATAGAAGTTGAGAGAATATAGGGGCAGTTGTAAATATCCATGGAGTTATTCAACACAATTTATGAGCAATTGAGAGTATATGAGAGTAGATTTAAGAGTTTTAATGATATAAGAGGTCAAATGAAGGTTTCTTCAACACTCTAACAACTTTTTGGAGCAATTTAAAGGGCTAAAAAGCAGGGATTATTATTTTGGACGACTATAAGAGATTGACTTAGCAAAATGGAATGAAGGCTTATCCCTTTTTTCCCCACATATGTTCCTATTTTCTAGCAAATTGTTGCAAAGCTATGAGGCTCATATTTTAATTCTATAAATGCATTGTAATCAAAGAATCAAGGTGGGGATTAGAAAGACTTGTTTTGGCCTGAGGAAATAGGATAGTTTTAGTTTCATTTCCAACAATGTATTTCCAACTTTCTAAAGTAAATTTGAATTCAAGCAAGCTCTTCATTTCCAACAAAGTGTGAAGTAATTTAGCATTTTTCAATTCATGCAAGTGTGTCTTATCTTAGTTTCCTTTCATGCAACTTTCCTTTTATGCAAGTGTGCTCCAAAATAGGTTTGATTTTTGCAAGTTTTGTTGTAGAATAGACTGTCAATCAAGTTTTCTCCATTCTTTTTTGCATATAGCCATGGACACCGCTTTGGATTGATAAGTTAAATGATGAGGATTAAAACGACTTCATCAATCATATTGGAATAAATTTGTCATGAAAAATTAATAGACATGTTGATTTAGATTGGTACACCCACCATTTTATTTTTATTGAGTACAACTAACTTATATTGGCCAAACTTACATGCACTAATGTCAAGTACATCACCGACATCTCCAAGAGAAGCACAATTGTGGTGAAAACAAAATGTGATTAACTATACATATATAGTTGCACAATACATGCAATTATGCCACTCTCAATTTAGAAAAAATCCTTGAAAAATAAATGAATGCTCAAGACTATTGGTGCATCTATATGAGTGGCAACATAGAGTCCATCAACACATGTACATGGATTTTATGGATAAATAGATTTCCAAACATGGATACTATTGATTGGTCAAATGAAGAAACATGGACTGAGTTGTTGAAAGATATTTCTACTTGATTGTTCATGCATGGAATCTGAGACATGATAACCATGAACAAAATCTACAAGTAAAAAAAAATTGCATATCATTACCACAACTATAGATATTTTTGCATTCAAACAAATGAAAGAAATTAGTCATTTGTAATTAATATTGTAGGCATTCCAAAATCATATTATGAATCCATGTCTTAAAAGCACAACACAACTTGAACAAATAGATCTTTAAGAAGACTATGATGAGATAGCAAACACAGTACAAAGACATACAATGTGTAGAGAGGGTGCATGTCTATGAAAAAAGGATAAATGGTTTGTAGGTAATCATTTTTACAAACCTAACTAAATTTGATGTTTAACAAATGTATTTATCTAATGCATTAATTAAATATAAATTTATGTTAATGATATTACTTATAGGTACAATACTCCATGGTTGTTAAATTTGTAAGGAGCGAAATTATATGAAGATATAGATACTAGTGAAAAAAAATTGAGCCTACTAGAAACAATGATATACTTAATTCACACAATCGATACATTTTGCAACTTTGGAGAGAAAATATAGATTGGAAACCTATTCTATCAAAACATGTTGTAATTAAATATATTGCTAAGTATGTAGCCAAATCGGAACAAAAAATCTTTGAAACATACCAACAAATGTTAATACGTTTAGCAAACATTGAAAATCCAAATGATCTAGCTACAAAAGCTTATAGAAAGCTACTAACTAAAACAATAATAGAAAGAGATATCAGAGCCTAGGAAACAAGCCATATGTTAAATTAGAACTTTTGTTGGTTGAAAGTAGTAGAAGATTTATCAATCTAAATCTATTAATTGAGGTGTTCAAATGTGTACTGTTGCGTGCAGAAAATAACAATGAATAACAAACAATATCTTTCATTGATGCATACAAAATAGGCCTCTTGTTATGGAATCTATCTCGCTAATTGATGTGGAAAAATCATGGATATAATCCTCAACAAAAAATAGAGAACAAATGGAATACAAGAAAAAAACCAACTATCGTGAGAATATTTCTTAGATTTATAGCCATGCCTACATGTGACTCAAAAAATGGTTTGATTTTTTCTTCTCAAAATTGTTACTCTATAAACCATTTCATGATATTTAAAGAGATGTTGGTCGTGACAATGATACAATACTTCAAACTGGCTAAACTTCATGTGCAATCCATGACATGTAGAACAAAGAATACTTACTGACATTATTGAAGATAGTACCGATTCTCAAAGTGAAGACATCAAAACAACTTGAGATACTACTATAGAGAATGAATGGGAGATTCTATATAACCTTCACCATGGTCAAGCTATGCGAATTTCAGAAATGGATATGCTGGGTAGGAGATATTTTGACAAATAAACTAATTGGTCTCATGATTTTGAAAGTGAACAATACACAAACGAAGCTATTAATTTCATTACCACCATGAAAATAAATGGTTGTCTCATTCAAGATGACATACATCACTCTATCAACTATGACAACCTCAACAAAAACAAGAAAAAGTGGTTAAGATGATAATTGCACACTACCAAAGAAATCAAAATGAATCTTTGTTGTTCTTGATAATTCAAGGTACAAGAGGAATAGGAAAGTCCTATCTTATAGGTGCCATAACCAAAGCACTTCAAAATGCTTCAATGTTAGATCAATCTTCCCTACTTTTAATTGCACCTACTAGAGTTGCAACTTTCAATATAGGTGCATCAACTATTCATTCAAAATTGAAAACTCCAATCAAAGACTTCAAAGAGTTGGAAGGGACAAGATTAACAAGTTTTTAAGAGGAATTAATGCATATAAAACACATATTAATTGATGAAATGAGTTTTCTTGGTGAAAAATTGATTGAAAACATCGATTCTTGACTCTAACAGTCCTCAAAATGTAAATCAAACTTTTGCAAGTATGCATCTCATTCAAATATTAATCATCATATATGACTAATTTAAACAAATTTGATTGAAATTTACTGCATGTCCTTATTTATAAATTTTACATTTGAATATAATATTTATATATTACTTGTAGGAATATCAGTGATATTCGTTGGAGATCTTAGACAATTACCTCATGTTAATGATAAACCACCATGTGCAAGCAAAAGGCGAGCTAAAATTCTATGGGAAGAATTAAATAATGTCATTACTTTAAATCATATTTTTAGACAAGATGGATCCAACAATGAACAACAAAGATTCTGTCAATTTCTTGCAAATATCAAAGATGCAAACCCAACAATAGATGATTGGAGTTTGCTAATGACAAGAACTAATGCAAGGTTATATGCACCAACCAATGAAGACTTTGATAATAATGTTCATTTTTTTTTAACAAATGACAATGTTGAGAGCCACAATAAGAAGAAAAAAAATATACTCTTTGAAAAATCCAATTTCAGAGAGTATTACAACAAAAATTGGAAGTTTCAATGCAAATGAAGGATATACAGATGATGAAATTGATATTGAATTATTGTCAAGCAAAAATACAAGAGTTATGCTAACATCAAACCTATAGATAGAAGTAGGACTTGTCAATGGAGCTCTCAATTTTATTTAAAAAATTGTATATAAACCTGGAACAACACCGTCCCAACCACCAACCTATGTATTGGTACAATTTGACAGTTCCTTAGGAATTTCATTTGATGATCAACATCCTTCCAATGTTCTAATCACAACAATTGAAAGGATTAACTCAATACAAATACCATTACTATTGGCTTGGGCTTTAAAGATACATAAATATCAAGGACTAACTCTTCAAAAAACCACTGTTGATATCAATCCAAAAGAAAGAACATGATTGACATTCATGACAATGTCTCGAGTCAAGTCTTTAAACAGGTTATGAATTATGCCACCATTCACATATAATAGATATGAAAAATTAAAGAAAGGAAAGCAATTTGGAAATATAAAAATAGAAGAAAATAGGCTCAAAGCCTTAGAATATAACTGATGTAACCTATATACTTTTTCTTTCAATACAATGTCCATACCTATAAATAATAATCACTCTCCTTTTTTGCATGTCTATTATGATTAAAAAAAACTACAAAATATGAAACCCTTACAATGTGTTTTATATAGGTTATTGAATAAAATAGATAAGCTAATTACGTCGAGAGATATTTCTACAATGGCATTCAGGTGTGTACATAAAAACTCCACCTTAAATCTAGCTCAAATTAATTAATCTTCACCATTTTAAAATAAAGATCCTTAAATCTAGCTCAAATTAATTAATCCTCATCATTCTTTTAATTTATTAAAAAATTTTGTGATATAGGGAGATGGGTTGGTTAATGGCGTGGGCATGGCAACCTATGACATGTGAGGTCAGGGTTGCATGCCTCCTATTCTCCTTGCATGTGTGCAAAAGTTTGCAGATCGATGGTGTTGGTTAAAGCTTGGTTGAGGGGATTTAGAGTCGGCGAGGGGGTGTTTATTTTGGGTTTTTCTCAAAGTTTGTTCTATCTTATCTATTATTTTGGAGTCAAGATCAAGGCTATCTCCTTGTGATTTTGGTTGCATGGAGGGAGGTGTTTTTCTTCTTATGTTCGACTTTGTTCTTTTTTTCTAGCAGTTTGGGTTTTGTCTCTTTTTTGCTTGGAGGTAGACAATTTCTTTTATTATGGCTAACCCTAGTGAGGGTTCATCAAGGAATGGTGGTTTTCATTTGCAAAAGGTGAATGGATGCTTGGAAAGATCAAAGGAACATCTAGTATTAGTTATTCAACCTGATTTCGTGGCTGAGGATGTTGAGTATTACCCCAATCATGTGTTGATTTGCAAGTTCTTGGGGATGCGAGTGTCGCTTCCCTTTATTCAGTCTTTGGTTAGAAAGACCTGGAACCCTGAAGGAGATTTTGATATAATGTTGGCGGTTAATAGTTTTTTGATGGTGGACTTTTCCTGTGTTGCTGATAGAAATCATGCATTTGAAGGGGGGCCTTATTTCTACAATTAGGTGGGCATCTTTATTAAACCATGCCACATGTGGGATTCAACTCTGCTAAGGAACTTCCTTCTAGGGTTCTAGTTTGGGTGTGTCTCCCTCTTCTACCTTTAGAGTGCTGGCAAAGTGATATATTGTAGATGATTGCTCCCTTGCTCAAAAAGCCTATTGGACCCTCTCAACAAGCATTGAATAAAAGGGATTTATCCTTTACTCGAGTGTGTGTTGAGATTGAATTGAATAATCCATTACTAAATTCAATTGGCACAAGCATTGGATCGATGTCATTTATGTCAAGAATATGGTCACCTTCAATGAAAAATTTCCTAGAATTGTTATTGTTGTTGGTACGACTAGCCCCCTTTTAGTCTGCCCCAAAGTTAAACAAAGGTAAGGATCCTTTACAGGGGGTGGTGATGAATAGGGATGGTTTTGTTCCTGCTAAGTCTCTCAACAGAGGTAGGAGGCAAAAGAGGACTCTCAAAGATAGGAAAGAAGAAGAAACTTTTAACAGGTTTGATGCTTTAGAGTATTTATTTCAAGAGGAACATGTTCCCATTGACAGAAAGGTAGGTGATGGATTTATTACTAAGGAACATCTTGGGACTCCACCAAATGTAGCTTAGTTCAGACTCTAGTGGAGGGTCAATCAACTCAGATGGACACTGATCTCCCTCCCCTAGCTCCTATGCTTGGGGGTGTTGGTTTGGTGTCAGAGGTTACTATGGATTTTGCTTCCCTTGGCGTTGAGCTCACAATTGAGAAAGGTATTGGGGAAGTGGGTAAAATCAAGTCTTCTTCTCCTACTTTGGGACTGTTGCAGAAACCCCCTAAAAAGAGGGCCCTTGAGAAGACTCTTAAAGCAAGAAGGAAGAAGGACCAAGAAACGGTGAAGTTAATTGGTGAGACATTAGTGGAGTCTGGTTATGTGAGAATGATTGATTCTCACTTCTCCCAACCACAATGATGATTGTTATATCTTGGAATGTGAGGGGTATGAATAACATCCCTATACAAAAGGCTATTCACGATTTGATTCATGTTCACTTGCTTGATATTATTTTCCTCCAGGAAACCAAGTTATCGGTGGAAAGTATGTTGAATTTGGCTTCTAAGATTTGGGTTAGACGTTTGTGCTAATGTGTGGGAGCGCAGGGTAGCTTTGGAGGACTTGATTGTTTATGGAATCCATGCAAAGTTTTTCCTATGTGGTGGTTCTCCTACAGGAACTCTATCTCTCTTGTGGCTTCTAGTTTGGAGATGAGTGAGAGAATCCTTTTCTCTAACATATATTCTCCTATTGATTTCCTTGGTAAGACACATTTATGGTCTCATGTTCGATACTTGCGTTCTTTAGAGCCTTTTCTTCCTAAGATTTTGGCAGGTGATTTCAATGATATATCTTCCCTGGAGGAGAAATGGGGTGGCTCTTCCCATTTAGACCCTTCCTCAAATCTCCTCAAGGATAGTGTGGCTTTTCTGAACTTGGTGGACATCAAACCTTTGAATGAAATGTTTACTTAGAACAATAGGAGGATTGGTGATGCAACCATTGCGAAAAGGCTAGACAGGTTTCTGGTGTCTATCTTTTGGGTTGGTGATAGATGGATGATTATTTATAAGATTTTGGATTGGCAGGGCTTTGATCATTGGCCAATCAAATTATTTGCTTGTATGTCTATATTCTCTAAAAAAAGAATCTTTTAGATTTAAGCTTAGGTGGCTTTGGGATGCTTCACTTCATGATCTTGTTCCTACTCGGTGGAGCATTGGGAAGCCAACTTTTGGAATTGCTATGTATTCCTTTGCCAAGAGGCTACAATATATAAAGTATAGGTTAAAACATTGGAGTAGACACCAGTTTGGTAATGTCTTTCAGGCAAAAAGGGTTGCTCAGGAGCACTTGGATTCCATCACTCGACAGATCCAGGCCCAGTGACTCTTTGAGGATTTGAGTAGGTTGGAAGCGACAACGATGAAGGATGTGGAGGAATGGGAGCTTAGGGAGGAATTTTTTTGGAAGCAAAAGTCTTCTATCGACTGGCTCCAGGAAGGTGAGAAGAATATTGTTTTTTTTCACAATTCGATTAAGGACAAAAGGGAGGGCAATCTTATCTCTTCTCTCATATCCCCTGAGGGTGGTCAATTGTGTTTTGATGTTGAGATTTCTCAAGATTATGTTTGGTTCTTTTTTGATTTGTTCTTTGATGATTCCCCTCTGGCCAATGTGGATGAAGCTACAATTTTAGCCTGCATCCCCCCTTTGGTGACTGGTGAAATGAATGGCTCGCTTCTCAAACCGGTCTCCTTGGAGGAGGTGGAGGATATTGTGTTTTAGATGAAGAAAGGTAAAGCTCCCAAACTTGATGGATTTTTGATTGAGTTCTTCTAGGAGTTTGGGAGGTTGTCAAGCTCAACCTTCTCAATGTTCTCTAGGAGTCTCTAAGAAACAAGTAAATGTTAAGAGCCTTGAATGCCACTTTTTTGGCTCTTATCCCTAAGTGGGAAGGTGCTAATTTTCTTTGGATCTCTTAAGACCAATTTCCCTATGCAATGTGGTGTACAAATAATTACTAAGTTGATTACTGAACGCTTGAAGTCATGGCTAAGCAAGTTGATTTCTGAGGAGCAGGGTGGGTTTGTGGTTGACAGGTAGATTCTTGATGGGGTTGTCATTGCAGTGGAGATTGTGCATTCCATGGCTTCTTCCAGAGAAAAGGGTATGTTTATTAAGTTAGACATGGCCAAAGCTTATGATCACATCAATGGGATTTTCTATCCAAGATTTTGAGGGCTTTTGGGTTTGACAGTACCTGGATTGAGTGAGTTATGAGTTGTGTCACTTCTCATTCTCTGTGATTATCAATGGGGAGCCTTCATAAATTTTTGGGGCATCCAGGGGCCTTTGAAAAAGGGATCCTTCATCCCCATACCTATTTATTCTAATGGTTGAGGGACTTGTGAGATTTAATAGATCTTGTGTGGATCTTGATCTTATTCAAGGTTGGCATTGGGGCAACAATGTGCCCCCCAATCCCATCTCCAATTTGTGGATGACACAATTTTGATGGGATTGGCTAGAGTGGATGAAGCAATTAATTCAAGGAAGACCTTGGACTGTTATCTAGCTACTTTGAGGTAGAGTATCAATGAGGAAAAATACTCCATTTATTTCTTTAACACTCCTAAGCTTATTCAATAGAGAATTGGTAAGATTCTTAAATTCCATATTGGTTCGCTTCCCTTTGTTTATCTTGGAATTCCTCTTGTTGTGAGCTCACTTCCAAGGTTGTTCTAGAAAGATGTTATTGAGAAGTTTCATAAAAGATTTAGTCATTGGACTTGCAGGTAGCTCTGTACTGCGAGTAGAGTAACTCTTCTAAAGTTGGTAGTCTAGGCCCTCCCGTTATACAGATGCTTTGTATTATATGCCCTTGACAACTTTGTCAAAGACTTTGAGAGTCTTCTTCATCAGTTTCTCTGGTCTGGTAATCTCCTCTTGAGGAAGTGGAATCTTGTTAAGTGGGAGGATGTGTGTCAACTGAAGTAGGAAGGTGAAATTGGGTTGCACCAGGTTAATTTGAATGGACAAGCTTTGTCAGCTAACATTTATTGGTGATGTTGCTCACAACAACATCAAACTTAGGCTAAGATCCTTACATCAAAATATCTTGGGGATGTGGAGTGTGTGGATGTGCCTAGATACAGTCTTATGGGTAAAGGGTCTATGGTATGGAGTACCCTTAATAGGGGTGCCAAGCTGATTAAAGATGGGTTATTTTGGATCTACAACTGTGGATTTGATGCTCTCTTTTGGTCTGACTCTTGGGATGGGTACCCCCCTATTGTGTCAACACACCCTCGTTTACAAGATTTATGTAGGAATTTTCTAGAGGCTAGTTGGAGTCATGTGGGGGATTTAAAAACCCCTCTTGCTCTGGCTTTGACTACTTTGGTTAGGTGGAAGAACCTACAGGAGTGGTCTCCTAGGGGATTGATTAAGGATCATTAGGAGCTCACTCACATTTTGACTAGGAGGGTCTGCAATTCTCTTCTTAAGAGGGATGTTATGGACTAGGGTCATGAACCGAAAGGTAAATTCTCTATTACCTCTGGTTATCAGGTGCTTGATAACTAGATTTTTGGATGTGCAGGGGTCCCTTGGTGGAAGCATATTTGTAATAAATTTTCTTGGCCCAAGTCCAATTTTTTCTCTTGGCTTGTGATTCATAAGAGATCTTTGACCTAGGAGAACCTTTGGAAGCGTGGTTTTCAGGACCTCTTCATGTGTATCTTGTGCTCTAATAGTGATGAGAGTTCTTCTCATCTCTTTTTCTAGTGTTCTTTAGTTAGGGTGATTTGGCATCTCTGGTGGGATGCCTGGAACCGGCCATGTGAGCACACCTCCTCTTTGGGTGAGTTTTGGTGTAGGATGGGGAATTATCCTGCTAAGACTTCTTTCCTGCACATAGCTTGGACAATTGGTCCTAGTTTGATTCTCTCCAACACATCTGGTTGGAATGCAACTGCGTGATCTTTCTAGATAAGAAGCTCCAGATACGACAGGTTTGGACGAGAATTTTGGGGGTCCTTTAGGAGACTTTGGTGGCTAAGTGTGATCTTTCGGTCCCTGTGGATCTTGAAGACATAGGAGTGGTTCGATGTTTAGGCATTCTAGTTGGTGACAAGGATGGGCCCAAGCCTCATTTGGGTCAGAGTGCTAGAGGAAAGGTTTTAAGGGATGGTCATTGGAGGCCACCTCCTATTGGGGTGCTAAATATTAATACAAATGGGCCCTCTAGAGGTAATCCTGGTCATGCTGGGGTTGGTGGCATTGGGAGAGATAGTTTTGGAGTGGTTGAGTTCTTCTTCTAGGAGTACAAGGGTAAGCACTCTAACAACTTCATGGAGTTGTTGGCTATTCTCTTGGCCTTGAAAAGGGCCTGTCCCCTTGGCTAGAGAAGGATAATTTGTGAATCTAACTCACAAATTGTGATTGACTTGCTAAATAAGTGCAAATTAGAGGGTGTAAATTGGTAGTTGGCGGTGGTGGTTAGAAAAATCATCTCTTTGGGTGGAGTCCTAGACTCTATCACCTTTTGCCATATCCCACGAGAGTGGAATAAGGCAACTAATGGTTTGGCTAAATGGGTATCTGAGTGGATGGAAAATTGGAATGTTAAAGATTGGGGCAGTCTTCTTGAGAATCTTTCTCAGGAACTAGAGGATTTGATTATGGAGGACATGTGACATTTCTTGGCTGACGATTAATGGCTCATTTTGTTGGTTTTGACCCTTAATGGGTTTCTTGTATTGCTTGGCTTTGTATTGATTTCTTGATTCAATAAAGTTTTTACCCTTGTTTTTATTAAAAAAATATATATTAAAAATGACAAATGTAAAAATAAATGCAATCGTAAATAATGTACAATGTTTATTACAAAAATTGAAAATTGTTTCTTGCGTAATTGTTTCTATTAGGGAAAAATTTTCTTTGAAGGGTGTCAAGATCGCTTCTACAAGGGAATTTATTCCAACTAGCCCATCAACATAACTGTACACAATTGTTCAAGATTATAGGTTCGTCATCTAAATTTCCATTAAAATTATTCACAAATCTCTCAAAATGGTCTTCAAGAAAGAATGAAACACATATTATTACTAAGAACACATTTTGTTAATTGACATTAGGCACCAATTAGGCTAGTGTATTTCATTGGAGAGCATACCAGTCAACAATACAACAGTTATGTCCATGGTGCCTATCTTGAAGGTATGCCAAATGTCCATAATTAGATTTATACAATATCTTGTATTCCTATTTCTCACTTAACAGGTTGAAGATGGAGTGCCAGCTAACTAAGCATTGTTTGGTATGGTGCATGTGATTAGGCGTAGACACATCTAATCAGTTTTTGGATTGCATTAAGAAGGGAAATTGTGCTCCCAAATCTCATGGACAAAACCTGTTCAATGTTCATTTTATAACAAAGCAAAATAATGATGATACGCATCCAGAGATGGAGTAGCAGAGTAAAGCATTTCAATGTTTTCAGAAGTAGCAACAAGAGATATTTGAACATCTCTATAGCTTCAGATGTTTTTGACCCACCTCCCACTTCTCCTCAACACATAGTTGTAGTGACTGGTATTTATCTACTTTCTCACATCCCATTTTCTTTAATTTCTAAATTCACTTTAAAACCAATAAATTGTTGGAAGAGCAATCTAGCCTTAGACCGCACATGCTAGCTAAGTGGCAGAGCTAATGGGAGGTCCTGTATTGGAGACTTCATGTTACAAATTTCTTAAACTTTTAGGGATCAACTAGACTCAAACCTAACACATTCTATTTTCTAACTACTCTACCATTGAGCTACTCCTTTCTTCTTAGTCTAGACCGTGGATTGTTTTCAACACTCCCATTTGTTGCAGGATGTTGTATTAGTATTGCTTCCAATAGTTTGATTTATTGTTGTGATTCCTTGATGCAGAGCAATGGATCCTTGTCAAATAACAACTTTAGTTGTCCCATTGACTAGCCAAGTGGGGGTGGAAAAGGAAGGAGAATCTCTTGGTATGAAGAGGTGTAGTGGGGAGGGCTTGGCATTGATGTGAGTAGCCAAGTTGATTGTTCCACCAATTCATTTAGAGTGCAAGATGAAGCCAAGATTCCCACACCAACAGTAAGTGTGCCAAGGCAAGGCTAGACATCAAGTGATCAAGCTAATTTGGCAACCATTTCAAAGGTGAAAGCTGACATGGGCCTGCTAGGAATTGATATACATAGTAGAGGGGATTAGATTTTTAGGTTTCACAAATATCCTTTTTCCCCTTTTTGTACAAGTTGTAGAGGTAGTTTATAGGAAGCTTCATGTTATGTTATTTGGCCTTGACATTCTAAAGGAGGATATGACAAGGGAAGTAGTGTTCTTCCCAAAAGGACACTAGATTTTGTCTTTTGATATTGGCTTAGTTATTGCTGATGACCTTTGGGAGGCAGAGTAAGTTTCTAAATTTGGACACCAAACATCTTTTTTCTGTTCGAAGTAGATATGCAAGTATCTATATTGTAGAAGTTCCAAGGAAAAATATACCATACAAGACACTGAACTCTTGGAGTACATTAAGAAGATAAGACTTCTTCAAACTAGAAGGCCCATGACTCCCATAAATTTTGCTTTTTCATTCAGTTATGATGATTGTATAGAGAAATCAAGTCAGATCCATATATGAAAGATTAGTTCTGCCAGCAACAAGAGTAATCAATCATCAATTGACACACTTTTTGACAAAGATGCTTCTTCTGTAGGACTAAAAGACATACATTCACTCACACTGGAGAAAGCAATGGACATTGCAACAAGCTGGCCACCTGAATAGAATCAAATAAAACTTGACCCATCAATTTTGGAATGAAGGGAGGATGTTATAATGAAAATCTTGTGAGAGAAAGTAAGTTGATCCTACAAAGACAACTAACTATTTTTCCTTGGTAATACTTCAGGAATCTTGTTTGCATCTATGGAAAATAAATAACTAGAAAACTAATGTTGAGTTTTACATAGTTTTCATAGGATAATCTATGTATCTTGTCAGAAACCCCTTATATAAAGATGAAATAACACTTAATTTATCAAGTGATTATGGTTTCAACATAGTATCACTAAAAAATCCTATGGAGCAGAGAGGGAGCGAGAAGAGGAGCGAGGGGAAATTTGAAATTTGGGGATGATTCTAGAGAGGAAGGAGATGATTTTGTAGAGGCAAATGGTTTACTTCTGCTGGGTTAGCTATTGGTTCCAATCTGTGGGGTTGCTGAGGAGTGGTGTTGGCTATTGTATTTGGCTTGGGATGCACTGTTGTAGGTCTATTTGCTACTTTTGTCCTATTGGGATGTTGTGGTTTGGTGTTGGTTGCTACTGTTAGCTTGTTGGGGAGCTGTGTTTTGGGATTGGCTGCTGCTTTTGCCTTGTGGGGTTTTTTTTGGGTCTTTTCCTTTCCTTGTTGTTTCTTGTTCTTTGGGTTTTTTGTTTTAGAGTGTTGGATGGGTGGCTTCTTTTCTACTTTGGCTCTGTATCTAAGCAGCTCCCCTTTGTGGGTTTATTGGGTCTCAAGAGGGTTGTGCTTAACATTTTTTCTACTACTGAGACTCTCCTTGTTGTTGTTATTGTGATATAACTGGTTGTAGAAGGTTTCACCATTGGCCTTTATTCTTTTATCCTCAAAGATTTCTCTAATACTCTTTTTAGTTTGGAGCTAAAGGCAATGTTTGTTGGCCTTTTTATGGATATGTTGGTTTTAGCTAGGGTTGAGGCTGAGATGGAGTGGTGGATTACTCTCCTTGTTGTTGTCGAGGGTGTCTGCCTGGCTTTGGAAGGTGCTTCAGGCCTTTGCTCAGACTTTAGGTTGGTGTTGCTTCTCCTTTATGTGTTCCTGAACCCCTTATGGTTTTTGTTGTTTTTATTATTGTTGGGGGTTGTTTCTTGCTAGGTGTATTTATTTTCTGGGTTGCACTTAGAATTTGTTTTGTTCACTAAGTTGGGTTTTATATCCCATTTCAACATTCTTATGGAGCTAAAGGAAGTGTTTACTACCCTTGTTTCTAGTGGGGTGTTGTTAACTAGGTTGAGTGTAAATCTTATTCGACTGTCCTAGATGTTTTATGGTGTTATGGCTACCTCAGATGCCCCTTCTTCAGTAGTGTTCTTTGCTCAATCTCTTCCTCAGTGGTTATTTCCTATAGAGGTGGAATCCTCTCCTTTTGAGGTGGAGATGGAGTTTGGTGGTTTTGGCTTGAGGTCATTGCAAAAGATTTATGTGGTTTATGTGGCTACTCTTGTTTTTCTATTCTGCTAATTGTTGGGTTGCTTTTAGAGTTTATCTTGAAGATCCAAGTGTTATTGCTTCTTTTGGAAGCTATGTCCTTTTTTGCAAGAGTTTCTGCCTTTTCTTTGGATATTGAGTCTCCTATAGAGGTGGAGACCTCTCCTATTGAGGTGGAGTCTTCACTTGTTGAGGTGAAGGTTGGTTCTGGGGTTGAGGCTTCTCTTGGGCCACTCCTTTTGAGGTGGAGACCACTCCTATTGAGGTGGAGTGTGGATTTTATGGAGGACTGGTTCTGTTGTAAAAAAGGAGTTCTTGGTTTCTTCTCCTATAGAGGTGGAGAGGCAAGGTTGTTAATATAGATGGTATGCATCATTTGCTAGATTTTGGTTTTTGGCTTAGAATTTGGTTTTTTGAGCAAACTGGTTGTGGTTGCCTAACTGTTGTAGGTTGTTCTAGTTGCTTGGGTGACTCAGGTGGTTTTCTTTATTAATTTGGGTTTTAGGTCCTCATAAAAACTTGGTTGTAAAGGGTTTAAGGTTCCCTTCAAAACCTGATCTTTGTAGCATGGGTAGTCTAGCATAATCTTTGGATGGCTGCTGGTGATGGGTTGCTGATGGTATACTAATTGTCTATGTTTTTATTTGTTTGCAACTTTCTTTTGGTAAGGTTTTGGGTCCCTTCAAAACCTGTTTGTAAGGTGTTTTAGGTCCCCCCAAAACTTGTTTTTCCCAATTAATCAACACTTATTTCTCCATGTTATACAGTGAGTAATTGAAAATTTTACCTTTTCGCAGGCATGCTACTTTTTTAATCGCAATGCAGTTAATATAATTGAGAAGTTCTTATCAGGTGGAGTAAATGTAGCAAGTAATCATAAATGCATTGGAAAACTTGACCAACTTCCATTCCCAAAAGGCTATATAGGGAGAACATTTATGAAACTCTTCTTAGAGGCTTTATAGGATGAAATTCTTGTATCGGGCCTTCAAAGGCCAACATGGACACACAAATCAATAGTTTCATAGTTTTAAACCAATCCACAACCTGCTGAGATATCAATTGGTACCTGAAGATTTTATGTTTGTGATAAATTCATAGAATTGAAGAAAACAATCCTCCTATATAGGTTGGACATACATTATAAGGCATACACATTCTATTATTTACGGATGCTCACAGAGGGTTGCATTGGAATGCATGCTGCAGTGTACTCGCTGTTGGTAATTGTAAAAACTATAATGTATTGATAGTAAGTTGTATCCTATGAAATTATATATACTACAACTATAAGACTTGTGCTAAAGATGGGTCTACATCCAATTTCAAATGAGTATAATGGATATGTTGAGAAGTTGACTTTTAAAAAGATAGGGAAATGAAGAGAAATTTTGACAAGGGAATTATTTTGTGCTGTGAATTCCCACGTGGGCTAATTTAATGTGTTCTCAATCTTTTCTTCGGTGAATGATAGGGGAGACCCCAGCTCATTCCCTAGGGGTGCCAATCCCATTGGGTTACAGAGTTTTGTTGGTTTGATTTGGTAATTTTGAAATGATTGGCATGTAATGGACATTTCTTCAAGGATTTGTGGATTTAAAATGCAATGATCAGAGTAAATAATTCTTTCAGTTAGATGAGTTATTACTATCAATTTGATTTTGAAACATAGTTGTCCTATTTGTTAACTTTATTTGATTATTTTAATTATTTAAAATTGATCTGTTCGTTTATATTATACCCATTTAATTCTAAGTGACCAGTTTGGGTTGAGGTATGGAGATCTAGGTATTCCAATATGGCAAAAAAATAAGTCAAGAGTTGGGTATGTTTGTAAAAAAATATCTATATGCCAAAAATAGAAATTAAATTTAGATGGCCACATTGTGAATACATAATAAATAAAACTTTCATTTTTTTTAATAAGATTGCATGGACTCCACTACTAAAAGATATAACCCACTTGAAAGGCACTAGAAAGTAAAACTTGTGTTGTTTTTAGTAATGTGAAGCCAATAGTAATTGCTTTTTACAAAGAAATGCAAGAGTTAACATACTCTAGGACTTGTCATAAAGAAAAAACTAAGTGAAAAATATCTAAAAAAGGGTAATGGCTATAAACCAATAGGAGAATATATTGTTAAAAGGAGACTGGGATTTAATGATTTCAAGTCCTAATAATTGAAGTGATATGGAAACACCCAAAAAAATGTTCTAGCTCTTGACTAGGTGCTGATGGAAACCACGATTTCATCATATCAAAATAATCTTTGAATGTCGATCCCCGTTAATAAACAGGGGCAACAATACTCATTAAAAGCCCAAAAGGAGAGGTAAAATTTTCAAACAAAAGTACCCTATGAGATCAAAACTGAGTGAGGGTGGGTGTTAGTAGGTCAATCAATAAGGATGAGAATAATGCATATAAGTATTGAGCAATGAAAGGATTTTGGGAAGGGATTGAAGTGTGTAAGAGAGCATAGGAACTTTAGCTTCAAATTTTATTAAGATAGCTGATCTGTGATGAAAGATATTAACAAACTAAAGCACACATTTTGTGATTGCAAGAGCTTTTCACAATAACGAAGAAAAAAGGATTACCTTACATAATTCAATTGTTCCAATTTTAAGTCTTGACCATGTAGCACATATGTAGTGCCTACGATCCAAGAAAGAAGATTTTACTTCTGTTTTAATAAATCCCAATGGAGCTTTCATTTTTTGAGAACACACTGTGATAAGGATACAAATAGAACGCTTTGAGAGTTTATGTGGAGAAATGTGATTCCTATTGAACTCAAGAGATCATTTTGTGCAATATGTAAGCACAAGATGGACAAACAAATGAGGGAATTTAGTATTGTTTGTTTGAATTTATGGAATGAGGGAATGTAGGAACATGAGGATGCAGTTTCAGGGATGATGAAAACTTTGCCAAAATTTTGAGCCAATGAGGGTGAAAATTATTAAATATATAAAATAATAAGTATTATAGAAATTCTATTAAAATTCCATTATATTATTTGATGTTTAGATGATATTATAATATTATTTAATTTAATATAATTTTAAAATAATTAAATTTATAGAAAACTTATTTTCAATAATAATAAGCATAATATATTATAATTTTAAAAATAATACAAATACATTATAAATATGTTAAACATAGTAATAAAAAATTAACTCCTTGACGTTATTTATATATGTTGTTTAATAAGATAGATATGCTAGTTTATAATAACAATGAACATGTACAATATTTCAATATCTCTTGTTATGCCGAAGGCGTGTCTTTATTTGAGTTTCACAAACTCATTTTGTCCGTGAACAGTTCAAAAGCCCCGAGAGGCCCTGCAAGGTAGTTAAACGAATCTCAGTTGTTCATCACTTTTTGCCATTTTTTCTATTGTTTTTTGCCACTTTTTATTGCTTTCCCTGCTACTATTAGTTTCTGCTCCTCCAAACTCTTCCTTGCTGGTATTGACCTTTCACTCTTCCAATTTGGGGAGTTGCAACCTGAAAATAAGGTTTCGGCGATGGTTAGCTTGGTTACATATATATCGAGGCAATTTCCACTTTTTTCCATTCCACAAGAGAAAGAAGTCCACGAATTTTCATGTAGGGTCCCACGTTGCATCCCTTTTTATTACCAAAATTTTGCCAAAACTATCCAAGTAGTTTCTAATTGTCCTTTCTCAATAAAAAGAGCATGGAGAAAACAAAACCCTGTTAATGTGAGGCCATTTTCATTGACACCTTTGGAAGTCTCTTCGAAACAACTGTCTTCGCACCAACAATTTTTGAAGGTTGTAAATAATCTGATCTGCTCAACAAATAAGAAAACATATTCAACAAATAAGAAAACATATCCACAAGCTTCCATTCTAATGGCATGTCCTCAAATGCTACAAAGCATCAAATAGTTTGCATAAACAAAATAAGTTTAAAGAAAATCGAACTGAAGATTCGCATCATGTTCAATGAACAAGATGAACAAATTTAAAATAACAGTGCAAAGAAGAGTTCTTTAAAAATTGATGCATTCCTAAACAACAAACCAAAAGAATCTAATATTTTAACTAGAGAATGCAGTCCAGAGTAGCCGATAAAGAAATCTGTCCAATAAAATTACTAAAACTAGTTGAAAGATACCTAATGGTTGAACGTCTCGAAGGGAGATGAACTGTTAACATGCTCGGCATCCTCGGCGGGCCTCCAATGGCCTCTCACACATAACCTTGTCTATTTCAGGCTCACGTCAACAAGAGTTCTTCAAAAGCCAAAATTGCAACAAAACTAAAACATTTGAAAGGAACAAAAAACAAAGAATTTGAAAGGAATAGAAAATAAAGATTTTGAAAGGAAATGATAACCCAAAAACTATGCCGCTGGTTAATTTGAAAGGTCAATATCGCCCAATACTTCGAAATACAAATGAAAATTAGAGATTCTACATCTGCAACAAATTGACTCCATTGTCGGTCAACTTAAATAATGAATGAAAGCAAAATATTTGGTTTGATTGAGGACAACAACCGATTCTATTAATTTATAAATTTTGAATCGAACATTTTTATTCGATTACTCAGTTAGTCAGCAGAGGAGACATTACAGAGGGCTCACCAAATTCATTAGACTCTGGACTTGGATCCCCATTATATTTTAAGAAAAAGGATGTAGCAGGTGAAAATGTTTGGGTCATAGCTCAAATTTCACGTTGGAGTCACAGTGGGAAGGGTGCCACAGTCACGGTTGCATGAATAAACATATCCTTGGGCGACATAATCTTGAGAACAACTTTTTCTTTGATGAATCTGCGGAAAGCAGAGGAACCCTGTGATGTATAACTTCCAAAGCCTTTTGCACAATCGGCGAGCTTCATCCTGCGATATGCCCAATATGGGTCTCTCCTCCAACACTTATCAGTGGCATTGTAGTGGGTTTTTGAGTCAAAGGGTCTTGATGTAGATAAGAAATTGCGAAGGCCCAACTACACTTTGCATGCAATAAATAATATAATTTAATATTATTTTGTAGTTATTTCGTAAATAATTTATAGATATAACATAACAATTTAGATTAAAAATTAAACTTAATATGTTTGTCGGATAACAAATCAAAGATAATGTTAATTCATTTTAGAATGTGATTATCAACACACAAAAGTTCATATCTTTATTTGAGCTTCACAAGCTCATTTTGTCATGGATGGTTGAAAAGCCATGAGAGGCCTTGCAAGACAGTTGAACGATTGCCAACCGTTGATCCTTTTCGTTGCGAAATTACAGTCCGTACTTATTGAGGTTGTGTGATTGGAAGGGAAAGTGGAGTAATGTACACAATGGTCACATTGCGTGATAGGAAGGGAAAGTGGAGTAACACACACACAACAGTCACATCTTGAGTGCACACATCATGGCAAAGTCTTTTGCAGCTTGAGGACCTTCAAAGTCAATAAATGACAACAAATCCTTGACCTGTTGATGAATATAGCTAAAATTTTGGAGATTGATAACCTTCAACTTAGACAAATCTATGATTTGAGGAAGGTGGAAATTGCTTTGCAGGTTTTGATCGGACACCCTCAACAAATCTCCAATCTCTTGTGGAAGAAACAAAATATTTTTAAGGTTGAGAACCTCTTGTGAAGAATCCATGGACCTCTGGTTTTCCACCAAGCTATCAGCCCCCTTTGCATTTGAGATCTGATTTATCACTGATCTACTGAGCTTGAAAGTACTTTCTAAACCAAGGTACTGCAATGACAACAATTTTTTTAGGTAATGACTCATTCAGAGGATTGTTGAATCTAAACTTACATATTATTTATTTCTTCCGGTTACTGTTACTCATAACGTTGTGCTCTCTGCAACTTGTCACATTTAATGACAATTGACAACTTTTTGTTGATTAAATGACTTTTTTCAAACTTTCATAAACTCAAGATACTTTTTCCCTTTATGATATATATAACACATATTTATATAATTAATTGTATTGTATATTAATATTAATATCAAATTATAATTCAACATTTTATAAAATCTAATATATAATTATATTATTGTTATATATATATATATATATATTATATTTAAACTATACTATAAACTATAAATTGTATATTTATAATTAGATAATATTTAGATCCTTATAATTTTTTTATTTTAAAGTTGTGTTTGGATCCTTCTAAGTAGACACATACTTGATTTAAAATTATCACTTTTCCATTCAAATGTTTGTTGCACAAACATCATTTGCTAAATGATTACCCTGAATATTACAAAAATGTATGCAACTAATAGACCAAAATTATTCCTCATTGATCCTCCACCTCTTCGGCGTACCCATTCCACACCAAGGTGCAATTGCTAGTTATATTTTTAGTTCAAAAAAAATAATAAAGGCCTCATTCTTAGAAAGAAAAAATTGACAATAAAAAAGGTACCTACAAAAATTCGATTTCGCATTTCTTAATTCTCTCTCTTGCAGACGCCATTAAACCAACCAGACAGAAACCTCGTATTAACGTATCCCTAAAGCTTACTCTGAAACATTGGTTTGACGTGATTATTTTCGAAGCCATGGCGCCCAGAAAGAAGGCGGGCATGAAAGATTTTTATTCTCAAAAGAAGAAAAACATGAGTAAACAGAAGAAGGCAGAGACGCGCGGGAAGTCACAGGTTAGAAACTCCGCAAGTAAGAGACAAGGGGACACGTTGCCTGCAACATATATCGATGCCAAAGCTTCTGCTGGAACCCTAGGCTCCAGTGCTGTGCAGCCAGCGGCCCTTAAAGCTTACGGCCGTGCAGATTACCCAGGTGAGGGTCTTTGCTTTTTCTTTTTCGTTTCTTACTTGCTTTCGAAACGTTTTGAGCGAGCTGCAATTTATGCCTGTACCATTTTTAGCATATGGTTTAAAATAATGTGAATTCTGTGTTCGTATGCATTTTTTATTTTTTGGGATGATTTTAAATCACTTGAATTATCCGTGTGGATGCTGGTTTGGAGGTTTCGTGGCGGAGTCCATGTTTTGACTAAGATGTTTTTTTCTAGGGGCTGTTGTTTTTTCCGAGTAGATTTAGGTCTTCTCCTTTGGGCAGGTCATTAGTGAATTATGGTTTTGGTGTACATAGTCCTTGGATGCATTAGGGTTTAATGAGTTTTTATAATATTTTTGGTTTTGTTGCTTCACAATTATGCTGATTGCCGCTCAAGCGGGCGTCTTGCATCTGTTGATACTAGTATAATGGAGTAGCCCTCGAGTTATTTTATGACGAATAGCTTCAAATCTCTAAACTCTAATGTCAGAAGGGTTGATTTAAGTTTAAAAGTTCGTTTGCAGACAGTATAGACTGAAACCTTTGCCTGGCAGCCAGGCTGAAAGTTTTTAGGGCCTTGCAATTAGTTGAAAATGGTTTTGATTTTTACATAAAATGCTTTGCCATTCTGCTAGCATGGTTTTGGGTATGTTTTTTCTTTATGGTACTATGATACTGTAATGTCCCTTAAATATTTTAATGGCAAACACTAATTTTTATTTCTAAATTTTCAAAGGAAAATGGAATGTGCCAACCAATATTTAACTTTGAAAATATAAATTTCTGGTTTGCGAAACAAACCCTAACTGCAGAACAAGCTCTAGGGCAGAAAATAACTTGAAACCTTCCAAAAATAATTTATTTTTATTGGCAAAATGTTGATCAGATTTTACAACCTCAAAAATAATAATTGAACTTTTTGCACTTACAAGCTGCTGCATGGCCTGCTACAGTTGTATGGCATTGCATTGGAAGTCTGAAAAGTTTACAGCTGCTGTTAGGACATTGGACTGAAATTGATATGCAGACCCTTCTTGATGCTGATTCCTTCCACAATGATGAATTATTATTACTTTATGCCCTGGAATGGAACAGCTGTGTAGAGATCTCAATAAAAATGCTAATAAAATTCAGATATGCCCTGGAAACATCTGCAATATGTCATAAATCAGGAATTTTCTCCTTGCAAGGTTGGCACTTTACTTCAAATTGCTGATAAAAGATGACTAAAATAGCACAAACAGTGGCTGATGTGACTGTTTTGATGCTCAAAATGTCTGATTATCTTACTTCAAAGGTGGCGCTCAGCTAGGGTTGACTGAAAATGTCTTAAACAATTTAGATCCAGCACCTTTCATGCACAATAACTCTCCAAAATTCTGTAAACCAATGTAGAAACCCTCAAATATGATAAGGCAACAAAATAATGATTTTTGCTTGCAAAAAAGTGAAAAACACTGTAGTGGAACTGTAGCAAATTGAAAATATCTTCAAATCCTCCCCAAATCAACACAATCGTGATGCCTGGATGGATTCACCCAAGATTGGAGACAAGGGTTTTTATCTTTGATTCCCAAATGTGGAATTCAAGAGAGTTTTCTTTCTCTCAAACCCCGAACAAACTAAGAGATATCATCCTTGGATTCTGTAGATTGAACAAACTTCTCAAATCTGAAAATTGGATGCAAAAGGATAGCTTCAAAGACTCCTCAAATGAAGATAGGTGCCTCCTTGATATACTTTTTCGAATTGGGCCAATAGGTCCTAAATTTCCCTCCAAGTATTTAAAAAAATACTTAATTTTTAAAATAAGGGTTTAAAAACAATTTTTATTTTAATTATAATAATATTATTAAGCTGTCCTTAAAATTAGAGATTATTGGGCCCAACTTAAATAATATTTTTAATTATCTTAATTCGAAAAAAAAGGGGGACATTACAGATACTAACATTGCTTAGAAGTGCTTGTGTTATTTGTTGCGTTGCTGAAGGCTGTAAGAAATTGCATTTGTAAATGAGTTCTGATTTTTCATGTAAAAAGTTTTGCCATCTTGCAATCATGACTTTGGAGTAGCATGCTCCTTCCTTCTAGCACTGCTTTGTTACGTTGATGAAGGCTTTAAGAAATCAGTGTAAAATGAGTTTTGATTTTTCATATAAAAAGTTTTTCCATTTTGCAAGCATGACTTTGGAGTAGCATCCTCCTTCCTTCTAGCACTGATATCACTTAGCGCTGCTTGTCTAGTTTGTTGTTACTTGTTCTGAACAAAGTGGCATGGGCTACAGCTCGAGGATTCCATTCCATAATAATATCTAATTATATAACACAAACATACAACAATACACAAAAAGTCACAATCATATGGGAAGGTATATGTTTAAACGTTTAAGTGAACTGGGCCCTGAAGTGTATATACCATATACCACTTCTTTTGAGCATAACAAGGCTTTTTTTATCATTTTATCATTTTGTCATTTCTATTTTCAGTTTCTATTATGAATTATACATGATAGACCAATTGTTTGGGGCCTTGGGCATTAGGTATTCTGTTTCTCTTGATGGGATGCATGAAGTTGACACAGAGCAAGAAACATAGGAAAATGTCTGCTTCTGCAAGGGTTTTTGTATTTTGCATAAAGATCCATAAATTTTGATAGCTGTATACTTTGCAGTCTTAGTTTCCATTACAACTTGATTTGGTATATAGGAAACAGTTTATTTGAAAACCCCTTAACATCCTTATAAATAATGACTATTGCTGCTAATTGAGAAGATTTGTAATCTGAGGAAACCCCTAAAACCTATTTAATAATTAATATCATTGCTTATTTGAATAGATTTTTGATGATGGTTTTCTCTTACAGTTAGATTGGATGCAAACCTTTATGATTGGATCTAAATAATTCTTTCTAGAAGATTAGAAGCAGGATTAGTTTCGGGGTGAAATTGTGGGCTCAATGTGTGCATGGTTCATTTTTTCTATTGAAATTATTGCTCATGCCAAGAAACATTTCTCTTTTGTATTGTGGTCATCTCTACTAATCTGTAAATTGTGATAGTTGTAGTTTTGAAACATTTTCTTGAAAATTTGCATATAGTTCTGTTGATGTTTGCAGCGTCGGTCTCCACTTCCAGCTGATCTCCTTATTTAATTTATATGATAGCGATTGGATGAAGAGGCATGTCCATTCTAAATAATATTTTATTATTTATTGTGAAGATTCGAATTCTTGAAATGGCGCGATCTTCTAGGGAGCTGACCTCTTGTGTAAGAGGCATGATTTTTGGATAAGGCCGACTTCTTGTTCTTTGAAGGGTCACGTCCTTCTCTCTCACTTGAATATATAATCAATGGCATTTCATTGTTGAGCATTCATTTTCGATACACATTCATCCTTCTCAAGTTCGAGTTCTTTGCAAGCGCGAGTTCTTCATCAAGGCAGATCGACATTGTTAGAGGCTGAGATTTCATCTGTAGATTGCATCATATTGCTTCTGTGTTTTCATCAGATTGTGATGCTTATTATTGGCCTTCCTATCGTCCCATTGTAAAGGAGACATTCTTTGTGATATTCAATATATGAGTGATATATTGTTGCTGGGTTTTTCTCCCTCAAGAGGAGGGTTTTCCCAGGGTATCTGCTGTGTTATTGTGTTGAATTTTAAATTAATTTTTTGTGCTCTAATCTGATCCTAAAACTAACATGGTATCAGAGCGGGTTTGAAGAAAATCGTGATCAGATTTCTTATTACATCGATACTCTCTATTCTCTTTCTCATTGTTGTTTACTTCTATCTCTTCATCAAGATGGTGAACGGTCTTAAGATTGAGGATAGACTCGAGGGAGCATCAAATTTTACTTCATGGAGATTCAGAATTATGCTCACCTTAGAGGAAAACGAATTGGTTGAGTTTGTGGAGAGCAAAGTTCTCGAACCTACGAATGAGGAAGAGAAAGTTCAATGGAGGAAGAAAGATATCAAGGCGAAGAAGATGTTAATTGATTCCATGAAGGATCATATTGTTCCTATTGTCTCCAAGTTGAAGACGACAAGAGAGATGTTCAAAACCTTGGAGGAGATGTATGAAATCAACAATACCAGCTGGGCTCTTGCACTGAAGCAACAACTCCATCATGTGAAGATGGCGAAAGGAAAAATGGTTATTGCTTACTTCATGAAAATTTCGGAGTCGAGAGATCAGCTCTCTACAATTGGTCATGTGATAGATGATAAGGACTTGACCATGCTTGCTCTTAATGGTCTACCTTCCTACATTCAAGGAATCAGTGCAAGATCGAAGCTTCCCAAGTTTGATCGATTGAGGGCGGATTGCATTCAAGAGGAGTTTAGATTCGCTGCTAGAGGAATTGGTCAAAGCTTTACTAATGAAGACATTCATGTTCTCGCCTCTCAATCCTCGAAGAAGAAGGCAAAGATGGGAAGAAAGGATATTTCAAGAGGAATAGAGATAAAGGAGCTGATGGTGCTCCCGCATTCAAGAAGAAGAGGGACCTCTCTAAAGTCCAATGCTTTAGATGTGACAAGTATGGTCACTTTGCTAAAGAATGTCCAACTAAGCCTAAGCAACAGGCTACCATTGCAGATGTTGATGAAGTCTCTCCGCAGAAGGATTCATGTGAATACTTATTCTATTCGGCACTATCAAGCAATGTACCTACCGACACCAACACCTGGTTGATTGATAGTGGTGCCTCTCGCCACATCACCGGATTTAGGGAGCATCTATCAAATTTGGTGGAGAGAGATTCTAGTGAACAAGTCATTATTGGAGATGATGCTAGTTACTCAGTGAAAGGAATTGGGACCTCCACTCTCCACTTGGATTTTGGCATCTCCTTGTAGTTAAGTGATGTTCTTTATGTTCTAGGCATCAAGCGTAATCTTGTTTCCATTTCAGCCTTGGAAGACAAGGGATACCAAGTTGCCTTCTCTAAAGGAAAAGTTCTTGTGTGGACGAAGAATTCCAACTTCAAGACTGCTCGGGTGATTGGAGTTAGACATGAGAGTCTCTACAGGCTATGTACTCATCCACTTCAGGCACTAGTACATGATTCTTCAAGCTTGTGTGATCTTTGGCATCAAAGATTGGCTCACCTTCACTTCCGAGCTCTACCTATCATGGAGAAGATGGTCACGGGCCTTCCAAAGTTCAACCAGGAGCATGAAGGTACTTGCAGAGGCTGCGCGTTGGGTAAGAATGCTAAAGGTCCATTTCATAGTAGAGAAAATAGATCCAAATGTATTCTAGATCTCATTCATTCTGATTTATGTGGTCCAATGTCTGTTGCTTCTTCAAGTGGTTTCTTGTATTACATTCTCTTTATTGATGACTACTCTAGAAAGACTTGGATTTATTTCTTGAAATCTAAAGAATCTGAGGAGGTATTAGAAAGGTTCAAGGAATTCAAAGCTCAGGTGGAGAATTTGTTCGGGAAGAAGATCAAAGTCTTGTGATCTGATAATGGAGGAGAGTACACTTCCGACAGCTTTCAAAACTATTGCATTGAAGCTGGGATTAAGAGGGAGTTCAGTGTCCCTTATAATCCTCAACAGAACGGTGTTGCTGAAAGGAAGAACAAATTGATCGTGGAAGCAACCAAAGCCATGATTCATGACCAAGATCTGCAAACCTTCCTTTGGGTGGAAGCATCTAGGACAACAGTCTATGTTCAGAATAGAAGTCCTTACCGAATCCTGGAGAACATGACTACTGAAGAAGCTTTTACTGGGAAGAAGCTAGAAGTTAGTCATTTGAGGATTTTTGGATGTCCAGTGTATGTTCATGTACCGAAGGAAAAGAGGACTGGAGCCTTCTGGCAAGAAGGGGATATTTGTAGGTTACAGTGAAACATCAAAAGCCTACAAAATCTACATTCCAGGTCAGAAGTTGATCGAGATCAGTAGAGATGTCACATTTGAGGAAGATGTTGCATTTAGAAGATCCAAGGGTACTCATATGGAGATTGATAATGAAGAGTCTCCTCAGGATATGGAAGTTGACCATACTCCTGAGATTCAAAGGGAGACTTCAGAACCAAAGGAAGATGATGATCCAGTTGAGCCCTTGGAACCTACTGATGGGCCTACTGATATTGTGATTGGGAGAAAAGACCTCTTTGGGCTAGGCAAACAATGCAGGAGGCAGAAAGGTTTGCAGCACCAAGAGGAACCTTCAGAGAAAGTAAGAGACCTCATAAGTTCTCAGTTATGTTGCTTTGATGAGTCAAATTATTGAGTCTGAGCCTTCCATGTTGAGGAAGCTTCTAGTCAACAGGTTTGGAGAGATGCTATGACAAAGGAGTATCAGTCAATTCTCAAGAATGATGTTTGGGACATCGTTCCTAGACTCAAAGGAAAATCTGTGGTATCTTCAAAATGGCTCTTCAAGATCAAGCATGCGGCCGATGGGAGCATTGAGAAGTACAAGGCAAGATTCGTGGCTAGAGGGTTTTCACAAAAAGAGGGAGTTGACTATGAAGAAACATTTGCTCTATTTCTCGCTATACTTCTTAGAACCATCATTGCCATTGCCATCTAGAGGATGGAAGATTCATCGATGGATGTGAAGACAACTTTTGAATGGTGTAATTGAGGAAGAAGTTTATATCGAGCAACCTAATGGATTTGAGGTACATGGGAAGAAGTCTCATGTTTGCAGGCTGAAGAAGGCCTTGTATGGTCTTAAGCAGGCTCCTCGTGCTTGGTATGAAAGGATTGATCGTTACCTGTCAAGTTTGGGCTTCTCCAAGAATGATGTTGATTCTAACTTGTATTTCAAGGTAATTAATGGCGAAGCATTGATTTTGAAATATATGTTGATAATTTGATTCTTACTGGAGAAGAACACCTCATTATCAAATGTAAGAAGGAGTTGGCTTCTGAGTTTGAAATGAAGGACCTTGGTCTCATGCATTACTTCCTTGGCTTAGAAGTTTGGCAAAAGCCAGATGAGATGATTCTAAGTCAAGGGAAGTATACTATTGATATACTGAAACAGTTTGGTATGATGGATTGCAAATCCATGTCTATGCCTATGGAGACCAACCTACATAAGCTTAAGGAGGCTGCAGCTAGTTCAGATCTGGTGGATCCCACGATGTACAGGCAGTTGATTGGGTCATTGATGTATCTAGTCAACACTAGACTGATATCTGCTATGCAGTGAGTGCACTTAGTCAGTTCATGTGTGAACCAAGGTAGATACATCTTGTTGCAACAAAACATATCCTGAGATACTTGCATGGCACAGTTGGATATGGGTTGAAATATTCTTCGTGTGGATTTGAAGTTGCATGGTTATATTGATTCGATTGGGGGTGTGTCACCGATTGAAGAGCACCTCTGATGTTGCTTCGGCTTTGGGATCCGCGATGATATCCTGGTGCAACAGAAGCAATCATCAGAGCATTGAGTATGAAAGGCGAGTATATTGCAGCTTGTGTTGCAGCTTGGGAAGCAGGTGGCTTCTAGCTCCTTGCAGGATTGTTTGGGCAATCAATGGAGCCTACTATGATTCATTGTGATAACTAGAGTTGTGTGAAGCTTTCTGTCAATCTTGTGTTTCATGACAGAACCAAGCATGTTGAGATCAAATACCACTATATCAGAGATATGGTATTGAGGAAAGCAATTCAGTTGAGGTATATCAGCATTGATGAGCAGTCGACAGACATTCTCACCAAGCCTCTCTCCAGGATAAAGTTTGTGTACTTTCGAGACAAGCTTGGTATGGTGGAGAATCAAGCCCTAGCTGAGAAGGAGTCTCAGTATCAGTGATCCTCTTTAATGCATTTCTCTTTGAGAGAGATTTGAGGTGCAAGCCCTTTTTAATGCATTTCTCTTTGAGATTTGAGGTGAAAGCCCTTGTTTCCACCCTTTGGGAGAGCCATGGTGGATGTCATGTGTGTGACTCCATGACAACATCACGCGAGAGAGTTCGTGATGATTTTCTTGTACTTGTGTTGTTCACCCTCTGGGAGAGCCATGGTGAACGTCATGATGAGGTGACAACATCACGTTAAGTGATGAGCACTTGTACATACCATACATGGGTGTAGCCATGATGGTTGATATCACGATGAGGTGATATCTTCTTTTCCACATATGGGTGTAGCCATTGTGGTAGACATCACGATGAGGTGATATCTTCTTTTCCACATATGGGTGTAGCTATTGTGGTAGACATCACGATGAGGTGATATGTCTTGTGCAGCTGGAAGTGTTCTTCCTAGCTGAGAGGGAGTGTTGATGTTTGTAGCGTCGGTCTCCACTTCTAGCCGATCTCCTTATGTCATGATTAATAAATTAAATAATAGCTTGGGGCTATTTAATTTATATGATAGCGATTGGATGAAGAGGCACGTCCATTCTAAATAATATTTTATTATTTATTGTGAAGATTCAAATTCTTGAAGTGGTGCGATCTTCTAGGGAGCTGACCTCTTGTGTAAGAGGCACGATTTTTGGATAAGGCCAACTTGTTGTTCTTTGAAGGGTCACGTCCTTCTCTCTCACTTGTATATATAATCAATGACATTTCATTGTTGAGCATTCATTTTTGATACACATTCATCCTTCTCAAGTTCGAGTTCTTTGCAAGTGCGAGTTCTTCATCAAGGCAGATCAACATTGTTAGAGGCTGAGATTTCATCTGTAGATTGCATCATATTGCTTCTGTGTTTTCATCAGATTGTGATGCTTATTATTGGCCTTCCTATTGGCCCATTGTAAAGGAGACATTTTTTGTGATATTCAATATATAAGTGATATATTGTTGCTGGGTTTTTCTCCCTCAAGAGGGTGGTTTTCCCAGGGTATCTGCTGTGTTATTGTGTTGAATTTCAAATTAATTTTCTGTGCTCTAATCTGATCCTAAAACTAACAAGTTCTACTTTATGGAACATGTTTTCTGTAAGTCTTGATGCATGTAGTTCTGAAAGTCCTTTCTGAATTTTTTGATTGATCTCTTTTGATTTATTTGTACCAGACATTTTTATTTTGACCTTTTCTCCTTGCCTAACTACGATTGACATTGTTTGATTGGTGTATTCTTGGCAACATGTAATTACTGATATTTTACTAGTACAATGTAAGATAATCACTGAGAAGCAAGTGTTGGAAATTTACTGTTGGATATTTGTGCTTCAGATACATGACTTCCATTATTGCCCACTATATTGAATGTCGGTGTCCTTCTTTTGCTTGTCCATCATGTATGTATAACTGTTAATGTCCACTTTCTACTGTCTGGATGTTGTAGTCTGATCTTTGCAACGAGTCTGATTTTCAATACAGGCATGCATGTATTTGTAAATCTTATTAGAGTGGTTGTCAAACTATGAAAGTTATGCTTGGTTTATATACGCTCTTGGATTTTTGTGCTTTATAAGAATTACTTTCAATTTATTTGGTTTTATTTGCAGTATATCATATAAATGCTTTTTTACATCTTAGATTAGGTCATAAGAAACACAACCTCTGGCCATCATTGTTGATTGCTGGGCCTAAAAAAACCTTGCAGTACAAAACAGCTGTTTCTCATGTGTCATTCATGTTACTCTGCCTGGTAAATGCATTTCTTGATGGCTGGGAAATATGATCATTTGTGGTTGCTGTTTTGTGTCATTATCAATGTACATATCATTTCAGCCTTCAACAATGTTGCATATCTTATGTATGGGCATGCTTGTGGTGAATTGTGATAGCCATGTCTGATCTTTTGTGATTAAACCATTAGGAATGTGTTGTTGATGTATCTCTAAAAAGCTTGCAGGTTTGAAACATTTTTTATACATACATGTGTGTGCATGCTACATATATGCACATGTCTTTCTCTCTTTCTATATATACATAGATACATATAAAATATATGTATATATATCTATATGTTACACATAGAGACATATATATGTAGATATGTATTTCCTGCACCAAAGCATCACAACCCTAATTAACGTGAGAATCTCTTATAAGTTATAAATTATAGTAAAATCCTCCTTTCAAATATCACATTATTGCAAAATTCACCTTGTACAATTGGCTTAGTACACTATAGAATCTTAGTTTACATGTTCAGTTCATCAATTGCATCTTAGTTGAGTGAATGCGATCGTAATGACCCTTTTTATTCCCTAAATCGCAGCATTACGAAAAGCCCAGACAATTGAAATAAAAGAGAATCATTAATAATAGTTTCATATTTATTATCAAGAGGGCCGACCTAGATTGCAGTAATTTAATCATGAAGCAGGTTGACCTAATTAAGGAGTAAAATAACAGCAACCAGTTTAAAGGGGCCGACTAGAATCAGAAGAAAATAAATAATCAATTTATTTTAAATAGGGCCGACTGAGATTTATGTAAGGTAGGGGCCGACCCAGTTCATTAAGGGTTTTTAGTAGCAGAATAAAGGCAGTGCTAGATATAAAGGATCTAATTAATGTATACATCAGTGATTAAGGAGAACAAGAGGCAGCAATTATCATTCAAGGCAGAGATTAATATGATTTCCAAGGCAGCTATTAACATGTTCTTAAGGCAGTGATTATTCTAAACAAAAGGTTATAATTAATAATTAACAAAAAGTCTTGAGGCAGAGATCAGTTTGTAGAGGGACGTGTCCCTTACCAAGGGAAGGGTATGGTGAAAAGCTATGTCTTTTCCCCTACCGTGGGGATATAAAAGGAGGAACATTTCAAAAGGAGAATCATCATGGAAGAAGATCAGAAAATAGAAAATCTGCATTCAGAAAAGCAGCAGCTATTAATACAATAAGTGATTGGTATGCATTTGATTGTATATGCATTTAATGTATAATTTTGATAGCCATTTAAATATATATATATATATATATAGCCAATTTGATAATGACTAATATGCAACAAGGAGAGATATGTTATGTCTAAATTGGTAAATAAGGGAAATAGTGAATTTATTTATATTATTATAATCTACATCCTTTTCTTTAAGCAATCATGTGCAGGGTTGGCAAGGAAACATGTTAGGGAAGGGCGGTATAGGTTCTCACAATGTAAGTACACCACCTTGAGTTGGATGGAATTGTCTTGGTTGGATGTTCTTGCCAGTTGGGGCTAAGGGGGGTATGAGCACGCCCTTGGGCTTACTTGTGATAAATAGTGTATAGGCTCTCACAATATAAGTACACAACTCTAAGTTGGATGGAATTGTCTTGGTTGGATGTTCTTGCCACTTGGGGCCAGGGGTTATGAGCACGCCCTTGGGCTTAATTGTGATGAATAGTTTTTTTGGTGCCCTATCATGCGTCTCTCTCCAATCCGTACCATGATTGGTTATTGGAAAATAGTCTATAGATTGGATTCAAGTTTAAGTTGTTATTCATTATTTCATAAATGTTAATAGTTCATTTATTCTTAAGTTCAATATCTATTATACAATTTACTGTATCTGAAATAGTATTTTCTATGATTAGATGATACATTTCACTCATGATAGTTGACAAGTTTTTGAGAATTCTAGCTATGGGTTGATGGAAGAGGAACTTTGAATTTGAAGAACAAAGGAAAGAATATCAAAGACAATACCAAAGAAAATATCGAAAATGGCAAAGGGAACAAATGATTGATGCAGAAAGGGAAGAGCAAAGAAGAAAAAGGAATGAAGCAGATAGAGCAAGAAATGCAAGACGAAGATTACAAGCAACAATTGAACAATTAGATGTACAAAGCAGACGGGAAGAAAATACACACACACCAAATCCAAATGGATTACTTGCTACAAATTTAAAAAATATGCAATTAGTATTTCGTAATCATTTAGATTCCTACAACTCACCAGCAATTTTTTTATGTTCGTGAAGAAAGTTACATTAGAATCAAAGTTCTGCCCACTTCAAAAGGTACTATGTGCACAAGATGTAAACAAGAGTGAGGAACAAACAGATTCTCAACACAAAATAATATGAACCCAAGACCCCAACCAATTGAACTAGCAAACCTCACACAAGTGGAGAAAATGTTGATTGCACGTGTAAGCCCAATTTTATAAGATACATATGCAAGAGGCGGTCAATATAAATATCAAGGACACACTATAAGCTTTCCACAACATATTGAACAAATATCAAATATGTTGCCACATTCTATCGCATATTTGCTAATTATTATAGTCTGAAGGAAAGATCAATGTGGCGCACGTTACCACTTCATAGTGAACAAAGATCGTGTTTATTCAACACTCAAGTACAAAATCATCCACAACAAACTTTACTTAGATGTCACTATCAATGGAAATGCTCTTGACACTTTACCTGGAAAGTTAGAACAAAATATTTTTGAACAACTAAGGATTGTGCATATAGAATCTCAATTAGATACAAATGATATAGTACATGTCGGACCAGTGATAGAGAATAATGAAGAAAATATTATTGAATACACTACATCGATGGTTTTTCGGCCACCTAATGCACAAAAGAGATGGACTTGATCCATGCATGGATAAACAACCCAAACATAGATGCAATGACATTAATTGACTGGCCAACAGTTGGTGAATCTCCAATAAATGAATATGTGACACCAGGATTGTTTGATATGGCATTCCTAACATCATTTTCAAATGGTATATGTGATTGGTTAGTACCATGCACCAAGGAAGTAAATCTACACGAATATGTCAGGCACCCATGTCGTTATAGAGACAATCGATTTGGTAAACATCCAAGATTTTGATATTATATGGCAAATATGATAATGAGACATTGTGCACATACATCAATTGCAGTTTTTATGAAAAGAAATCTCCACGACATACCTATCACAATCAATGAGTTTTGTGAACATATGAACAATATACCACAATCACAACTTGCAGATAGATTTGATGCGATTCAAAACTTTTCTAAGAGGTACAAGATCATATTGGACAAAATGTTGTGCATAATTGACAGACATGTTGCATCAGATTGGTACGCCCACCAATTTCTTTTACATTAAGTATAGCTGACTTATATTGGCTAGACTTACATGCACTTTTGCCAGGTACATCACCAACAACTCTAAGAGAAGCACATCTTTGGCGAAAAAAAAAGTGATTGACTACCCTCATATAGTTGTACAATACATGCACTTATGACATTCTCAATTTAGACAAGAAATCCTTCAAAAAGGGATGAATGTTCAAGACTATTGGTGCAGATATGAGTGGCAACATAGAGGATCAACACATGTACACGGATTTTTATGGATCAATGGAGCGCCAAACATGGATACTATTGATTGGTCAACTGAAGAACAATGACTTGTTGTTGAAAGATATTTCAACTTGATTGTTCATGCATGGAATCCAAGACATGATACCCAACAACAAAATCTATAGGTAACAAAAACAATTTCCATATCATTACCACAATTATCGATATTATCACATTCCAACAAATACTTGAAATTAATCGATTGTACTTGACATTGCAAACATTCCAAAATTGTATGATCAATCCATGTTTCAAAAATACAAGACAACTTGAACAAACAAATTTCCACCAGGACTACGAGGAGATAGCAAACACAGTATAAAGACATACAATGTGTAGAGAAGGTGCATGTTTACGGAAAACAAAGGATAAATGCTTTGTAGGTAATCATTTTTAAATATGTTATATAAATTTTATTGTTTAACAAATGTATTTCTCTAATGCATTAATTACATTAAATTTTTGTTAATGATATGGCTTATAGGTACAATGTTCCATGGCCATTAAATTTGCAAGGAGGTAAATTATATGAAGATACAAAGATTGGTGATTTTTTTTTTGACCTTGTAAGAAACAATGATTGACTTAATTCACACAATCGGTACATTTTACAGCTATAGAGAGCAAATATAGATTGGAAACCTGTTCTATCAAAACATGTTGTAATTAAATATATTGCTAAATATGTAGCTAAATCAGAGAAAAACTTCGAAACATACCAACAAATGTTAATACGCCTAGCAGACATAGAAAATCCAGATGATCTAGCTGCAAAAGCTTATAGAAAGCTACTTACTGAAACAATAATAGAAAGAGATATTGGAGCTAAAGAAACAAGCCATATGTTATTAGAACTTCCGTTGGTTCAAAGTAGTAGAAGATTTATCAATCTAAATGTGTCAATTGAGGTTTTCAAACTTGTAGCATTGCACGCTGAAAATAACAATGACGAACCAACAATGTCTTTCATTGATGCATACAGAAATAGGCCTTCTTCTATGGAATCTATCTCGCTAATTGATGTCGCAAAATCATGGATATATAATCCCAAACGAAAAAAAGAGAACAAATGAAATGCAAGAAAAACAACAACTATAATGAGAGTATTTCCAAGATTCTTATCTATTCCTCCACGTGACTCGAAAAGATGGTGTGATTTTTGTTTCTCATAATTGTTACTCTATAAACCATTTCGTGATATTCAAAGAGATATTGGTCATAACAATGATGTAGTAGCTTCAAACTGGTTAAACTTGAGCTATAATCAATGGCATGTGGAACGAAGAATAGTGGCTGACATTATTGAAGATATTACCGATTCTCAAAGTGATAACATTGAAACTGTCTAAGATACTGCTACAAAGAATGAATGGGAAATTCTATCCAGCCTTCATCATAGTGAAACTATGCAAATTTAAAAAATGGACATGCTTGGGAGGAGAGATTTTGACAAACAAACCAATTGGTCTAATGATTTCGAAAGTGAACAATACACAAATGAAGCAATCAATTTCATTACCACCATAAAAAACAATGCTTGTTTCATGCAAGATGGTATATGACAATCAATCAACTATGAGAACCTCAACAAAAAATAAGAAAAAGCAGTTAACATGATAATTTCACATTACCAAAGAAATCAAAATGAATCTCCATTGCTCATGATAATTCAAGGCACAACAGGAACAAGAAAGTCGTATGTTATAGGTGCCATATCCAAAGCACTTCAAAATGCTTCAACGTCAAATCTGTAACCCTGATGGTTCTCTGATTCAAACCCTAATTGTGTTTTGTATTGTTTTTGCAATATTTCGATTTTTTTGTGTTTTTGGGGTTTTCACAGCCAAAATGATAAATTGCGATTTCTCTAGAAATGCTGAATAAATTCATAAAAAATTCAAACATGCATGGAATGCGTAGAAAATGGTCCAGAATAGAGAGGCAAACTTTTATTTCAACTTTCCAGAGCATTTACAAGGGAAAAGGCAACAAAGGAATGAAAATACAAATTCATAATGAAAAACCTGATGGCGGCTGTAGCTGCATTAATTGCATTGAAGAAAAAGGTACGGCTGAAAGAAGTAAATGATTCTCCAGCTCAAAACTCAACGCCAAACCCCCAGTAACCCAAACGCACTGATGCCAATCAACTGAAACTGAAGAATGGAGACGTCCTTGCACTGTGAAGAAATGTACGGCCAGCAAAGTACAGAAGTACGGCCTGCTGCAGCAATAAGGAAAAAATACAGACTCCAAGGAAAAGATGCCAGATCAATGAATAAACTCCTCTGCAAACCAAATCGCCCAAGATTCAAACACCAGACTGTGAAAGGGAAAGATGTCTTCTCTAGAAACAGTGAAAAGTACGGCCCTTTGCTGACTGGTACGGCCTGGTACAGCAAGTACTGAAGTGTACGGCACCTTTTTGATTTGTGCCAGAACTCTACTGAATGATCTCTGATAGATTCGCCTTTACTTCCAGATGTTCTTTGTAAATCTCTGCTAAAATGAATGGATAAGCTCAGTCTGTGACTTCTGGATGAAATCACCAAGTGCAAGCTTCAGCTGGTATTTCACAGCCTCAGTCTGCCTAATCTCTGAAGAGTTTTCGTTCTTCAGAAACGATCGTCTGCCAGAAACCCTAAGGTTTGCAAACTCCAATGCTCAGAGCACGAAAGACAAATTAGAATATCATATCATAATGATTCGATTTGTCTTTGCTGAGAATATATAAGCCTTTGAGAAATTCGACCCAATCTCCATTTAAAATAATCATTTAAATAAATGATTTAATTTCGCACTTTTGACTTAGGAAATATATTTAATAATTGGCGTCCACTTTTAATGAATATAAAATACTCATTAAGTCACATTTAATAACATATTATAAAGTATGATTAAATACTTTATAATTGAGCCAAATAATTAAATATTTAAATATTTCAATAAAGTGACTTTAATATAAAGTCAAATTATTAAATATTTATTAAATCATTAATACTCCTTATTTCTCCGTCAAAACAACCAACTGCTGAACTGGGTCGATTCTGAGCTGAATAAGTGAACCAGGTGCCCTGCCCGAAATAGCACCGCCTGACCTAACTTTCTAAAAATAGAAAGTTCTGAAAAACTTCTCGAAACTTCGAATAAGGACACAAGCGACACAAGCTAAAACGTCAAATGAAAACACCGAAGAATCACCAATGACAGACCTTCCCGATCCTCTGGAATAGGATCGAAATTATAGTAACCTTGACAAGCGACTATCGGGGGACATGGCAAAAAATCCTACTTCTACTTGCACCACCTGGAGTTGCAACATTCAATATAGGTGCATCAATTATTCATTCGAAATTAAAAATTCCAATCAAAGATTTCAAGGAGTTGGAAGGGACAAGATTAACAGGTCTTCAGGAAGAATTAGCACATATTAGATACATATTGATTGATGAAATGAGTTTTCATGGTGAAAGATTGATTGAAAACATAGATTCTTGACTTTGCCAAGCCTTCCCTCAAATTGCAAATCAACCTTTTACAGGTATGAGTCTCATACAAATATAAATAATCATATATAATTTTCTTTAACGAATTTGATTGAGATCTATTGCATGTCCTTATTGATAGAGTATACATTGAAATATAACATTTATCGATTACTTGCTGGAATATCAATGATCTTGGTTGGAGATCTTGGACAATTACCTTCTGTTAATGGCAGACCACCATATGCAAGCTACAAAAGAGATAAAATCCAATGGGAAGAATTCAAAATTATCATTACTTTAAATAAGATATTTAGACAAGATGGATCAAACAATGAACAACAAAAATTCCATCAACTTTTGACAAATATTAGAGATGCAAACCCTTCAATATATGATTGGAGTTTACTAATGACAAGATCTAATGCAAGGTTGTATACACCAACAAATGAAGACTTTGAAAATAATATTTATTTGTTTTTGACAAATGAAAACGTTCACAACCACAACAAAAAATATTTATATTCTTTGAAAAATCCAATTGCATGGAGCATTACTACAAAAATTGGAGCTCTAAGTGCAACTGAAGGATATACAGGTGATGAAGTCGATATTGAATTATTGTTAAACAAAAATGCAAGAGTTATGTTAACATTGAACCTATGGATAGAAGTAGGACGATGATGAAGTCGATATTGAATTATTGTTAAACAAAAATGCAAGAGTTATGTTAACATCGAACTTGTGGATAGAAGTAGGACTTGTCAATAGAGCTTTGGGATTTGTTCAAAAAATTGTCAATCGACTAGGAACAACACCCCTTGAACCACCAACCTATGTATTGGTGCAATTCGACAATTATTCAGGAATACCATTCGATGATCAACATCCTTCCACTGTTCCAATCACAACAATTCAAAGGAATAACTCACTACAAATACCACTATGATTGGCATGGGCTCTAACAATACATAAGTCTCTAGGCCTTACTATTCAAAAAACCACAGTTGATATTGGAAGAAAAGAAAGAACAGGTTTAACATTTGTGGCAATGTCTCATGTTAAGTGTTTAAGAGGACTAAGAATTAAGCTGCCGTTCACATATGATAGATATGAAAAATTAAAGAGAGGAAAGCAAATTGCAAACAACAAAGCAGAAGAAAATAGGCTTCAAACCTTAGAATACAACGAATGTAAGTTAAATACTTTTTCATTCAATACAATGTCCATATGTATAAACAATAGTCATTTGCCTTTGTATAATTAAATATCATACATATGTGGTTGTTCGCTACATTCCTATAATATAATCCAATTATATAAAATGATATAAAATAAATACATTATTACAAACACACAACAATAAAATTACTAAATGGATGCCTACAAATTGATATATCTCGGCGTTTTCTATATAGGTTATTCAATAATTTATTTAAAAAAGTCGAGATATATCTTTTTACATGTATTTATTTTTTTAATAATATAATTGGATTATATTATACAAGTGTAGAATACGACATATACATATATATGTAAATGAAACAAAGAAGAATGAATATATTTTATAGATATGGACATTGTATTGAATGAAAAAGTATATAGATTACATCAGTTATATTTTAAGGCTTTGAGCCTATTTTCTTCTACTTTTCTGTTTGTAATTTGTTTTCCTTTCTCTAATTTTTCATATCTGTCATATGTGAATGGTGGCATAATTCATATTTCGTTTAGAAGCTTGACACGAGAAAATTATGATGAATGTTAAACTTGTTCTTTCTGTTGGTCCGATATCAACTGTGGCTTTTTGAAGAGTTAGCCCTTGTGATTTATGTATTGTTAAAGCCCAAGTCAATCTTAATGGTATTTGTATTGAATTATTCATTTGAATTGTTGTGATTCGAACACTAAAAGGATGCTAATCATCAAATGGAATTCTTGAATAATTATCGAATTGTACCAATACATAAGTTGGTGGTTGCGGTGGTGATATTCCAGGTCTATATACAATTTTTAGTACAGATCCTAGAGCTCCATTGACAAGTCTTGCTTCTATCCATAGGTTTGATGTTAACATAACTCTTGCATTTTTGCTTAACAATAATTCATTATCAAGTTCATCATCTGTATATCCTTAAGTTGCACTAATATTTCCAATTTTTGTTGTCATGCTATGTGCAATTGGATTTTTCAAAGAGTATAATTTTTTTCTGTTGTGGATATGAACATTGTCATTTGTTTGTTGAAAACAAATGAACATTATTGTCAAAGTCTTCATTGGTTGGTGCATCTAACCTTGCATTAGATCTTGTCATTAGTAAACTCTAATAATCTATTGTAGGGTTTGCATCTTTAAGATTTCTAAGAAGTTGATGAAATCTTTGTTGTTCATTGTTTGATCCAAAGTTGTTACGAGACTCGAGTAGCTAGACTCAAGCAGTCCCAAGTCGCCAGCACCTCGCCAAGTCCGAGCGCCAAAGGACGCCGACCAAGGCCCGTGCCGGACTCCACGGACGCTGGACACTACCAGCGTAGTCCCAATCCCTCAGACGCCTAAGGCAACAAGCCAAAAGTTAATAAAACAAAATAAAGTTTAAGTTTGTTTTTTTTTTGTCTTATATTATCTCCCCAACCCTAAAAGCAACCTCATTTCATTCATTTGGCAAAATAGGAGGAGAAGAGAGGGCAACCAGCAAGCTGTTGAAAACAAATCCAGGGTCATATATCATTTGGGAAGCTTCATACCAGCAAGGAGTGCATTGAGAGCTCATTACCAGTGATTGGGAGGAGTTTGCATTGCATTCCAAGCCAAATCTAAGCGTAAGTTTGATTTAATTGGTTTTTTTTTGTATTTTTTAACAAATAATTCATTGTAATTTGTAAATCATTGTTTTTGAGTTTGCATTTTTTTTACAAACCCTACTTGCAACTTAAATAATTTTAGAAACCCTACTTGTTATTGCAACCACATTCATTTGCAAATCAAACCATATTATTATTTTCACAATGTCTCAAACCCCAGTCAGAAAAGACCCTGCTTGGAAACATGCTGAAATCTTTCCCGGAATGAAAAGAGGAGAAGCAAAATGTAACTACTACAAAACAATATATCATGGAGGCATAAATAGATTAAAATTCCATCTTGCACGCATACCCACCCATGATGCAAGCACGTGACCGTGAGCACCCTCATGAGGTTGTTCTCGTGAAGTGCGTGTGCAATTAGAAACTTTGAACGCAAAAAGAAATGAAAAGAAACGAGGCGTGAGTTGGCGAAGTTGGAGTTGGACTGCGGGATCTGGTGCTCGGAGATGCTTCTTCCATGCCTCCATACCGCCCTAGTGCTAGTGCCGCTTGTGCTTAAGCTCGCTCGCGACCAAATTTTATGCCTATGCGCGCATCTTCTAGTGCTGGTGGACGTTGCTACTACTATGGTAAAACAAGATAGCATTGGCCCTAGAGTTCATAAATCTACGGTGGACTCATATTTTGTACCACACACTACTCCTGGTTCCCAACCGTCGCTTGAGAGCATGGGTTGGAACAAGGACGCACATGATGCAGCAAAAAAGACAATTGCAGACTTTTGGTACTACTGCACCATTCCCTTCCATGTAGCCAGGTAATTCTTTTTCGTTTAATTGTTTTAAAATTTATATTTAAATTTTGGAATCTAGATGTATCTCATTATCCAATTCAAATTTAAAGTTAAAAACTTAAAACTTTTTCATTTTACAATACGTATGTAACTTATTAATTTATTTATGACATGTTTTAGTCACCTTTGGCAAAACATGGTTGATGTGATAACCATATGTGGGGCGGGGTTCAAAGCCCCTAGTGAAGATGAATTAAAGGGCCCACTTTTGACTCAAAAGGTGGCAGATGTGAAAGCACAATTAGAGGAGCAACGCATGTAGTGGAGGAGGATTGGTTGCACCATCATGACTGATGGTTGGACCAATAGGAGAAATAGGACACTGCTTAATTTCCTAGTTTCCTCGGAGGTAATTGTACTTCCCTCAATGCATTCAAATTTGAATTTGATTTAGTGATTAATAATTTAATATGGCTGATTTATGTTTTTTAATTTATTGAATAATTGGTTTTGCTTATTTTTTCAGGTGACACCGCCTTCATGAAGTCCATTGATGCTTCTGCCCAATTCAAAAATGCCACATACCGTGGAGGGGCTATAGGAGGAGGTGATAAATGATGTGGGGAAGAGAATGTAGTGCAAGTGGTGACAGATAATGCAACAAATTATGTTGCTGCTGGTAGATTATCGATGGAGAGGCACCCTACTATATTTTGGACTCCAAGTGCTGCCCATTGCATTGACCTCATGTTGGAGGATTTTGGCAAGCTCCCATGGATCAAAACATGTGTGGATGCAGCAAAAAACATATGCAAATTCGTATACAATCACACATGGGTGCTTAACCTTATGAGGCAATACACGGGGTTGAGGGAGTTGTCTCGTCCTGGCATCACTAGGTTTGCAACAAATTTTATCACGATGCAATCCTTGATTCGGTCAAAGGCAGCTTTAAGGTGCATGTTTACTAGTGAGGAGTGGTCTTTCTCATCCTTTTCTACAAGCACTGCAGGGATTGTTGTGGCTGATTGCATTTTTGATGAGCAAGGGTTTTGGACACCAATGGAAGAGATTGTGAAGGTAAAATTTAATTCCTTTATTATGTTTTAATTTTAATCATATCTTACTTTTTATTTGCTTATTTTCGCTCACACTTATTTAGAAACATGTTTGTGACCGCAGCTTTTGCTGAGCCCTAAGGCTTCTCCTACTTGTGCTGTCGGGAGTGGGGAGAAGCCCGCAATGGACTACATATATGAGGGCATCGGAGTAGGGCCAAAGAGGCCATTAGATCGGCCTATGGTGGAGTTGAGGAGAAGTATCGCCCCATTTGGGATATCATTGATAGGAGATGGCAAAACCAACTTCATAGGCCCATCCATGGGTCAAGATGTTTCCTAACCGCCTTCCAATTCCAACGTGATTTCGCGGCAGATAGAGAGTATGTTCTAGTGGCCTCTACTGAATAGAGCCGGACAGCCGTCTGCCATTACTACACAGGTGGTGCAAGAGATAGATGCCTTCACTAAGGCAGAAGGAGACTTCTTTGCACGTCAAATGTGCAAAGATAATAGGACAACATTACTGCCAGGTAAAAATATATTTAAGGGCATAATTTTCATCTTTTTATATTATAATTTATTATTAAATGTTGAACTTGAACTTGAAACTTGAAATGAGATTGATTTTGTTTCTTTTTCTCATCTCAGATAGATGGTGGGAGATGTTTGGTTCTGATACACCGAACCTGCAATCCATTGCCATTCGTATATTGAGCCAGCCATGCAGTTCATCTGGTTGTGAGCGCAATTTGAGTATGTTTGAGCACATACACTCCAAGAAGCGCAATAGATTGACAGTGGAGAGGATGAATGAATTGGTATATGTTCATTACAACCTTCGGCTCAGATACAAGAAGCTTTTTGACCGTGACAACACCCCGATCAGTCTAGAGGAGGTTGATCCACAGTCTGAGTGGATCACTGAGGCTATAGATGCAGTCTTTAGTGACGAGGACCTTGATTGGGTGGACTAGGCAGAGAGAGAGGCTGAGGTTGTAGCCATGGCTGAGGAGGAGGCTAGAGCACGAGGAGACATAGCTACTGGTGGTGAGAGTGGTATGGAGAGTCGACACGTGCGTAGACTATATCGCAATGCAACATCATCTAGGACCCTTAGACTTAGGGAAGGATGTTGACTCCACTATGCCATAAGTCATAGACTTATAGCTATTGTTTTACGGATATTTCATATTTGTATGGAACATTTGATGTCATGGATTTCATATTCCATGAGTTTTGTATACATTTGACTAATTTTATATATCTAAGTATGCTATTTCCTTCAAAGAACTAAACTACAATTTGTGTACTTTATACTTTTGTGATCGCTAGACTTGTGCATGTGATCAAATTTGCTTTATTTGTGTTGTATCTAATAAAGGGTGCTTGGAAACAAGTTTTAAATCCTTAAAAATCTCTAAATTTTAGGGTTTTTTTCAACTTTTTTCATTTTGCCGAAGTTCAAGGCCAGTCTCTAGTCCTAATCGCCGAAGTCGAAATACCACGAACCGGTAGCCGAAGTCCGAAGTTCCGTGAACTATGGTTTGATCCATCTTGTCTGAAAACATGATCTAAAGTAATGACAATTTTGAATTCTTCCCATAGGATTTTAGCTTGTCTTTTGCTTAAATATGGTGGTCTATCATTAATAGGAGGTAATTGTCCAAGATCTCCAACTAAGATCATTGATATTCCTACAAGCTATGTATAAATGATATATTCAAATGTATAATTTAGAAATAAGGACATGCAGTAGATTTTAACCAAATTTGTAAGAAGTAATGACATACCTGCAAAGGATTTATTTGCATTTTGAGGAAAAGCTTGACGAAGTCGAGAATCTATATTTTCCATCAATCCTTCTCCAAGAAAGCTCATTTCATCAATCAATATGTATCATCATGATATGTGCTAATTCTTCTTGAAAACTTGTTAATCTTGTCCCTTCCAACTCTTTAAAGTCTTTGATTGGAATTTTCAATTTAGAATGAATAGTTGATGCACCTATATTGAATGTTGCAACTCCAGTTGATGCAAGTAGAAGTAGAGGAGATTGATCTAACATTGAAGCATTTTGAAGTGCTTTGGTTATGGCACCTATAACATATGACTTTTCTGTTCTTGTCGTACCTTGAATTATCATGAACAACAAAGATTCATTTTGATTTCTTTGGTAGTGTGAAATGATCATGTTAACTAGTTTTTCTTGTTTTTTGTTGAGGTTATCATAGTTGATATAGTGTTGTATATCATCTTGAATGAAATAACCATTGCTTTTCATGGTGGTAATGAAATTGATAGCTTCATTTGTGTATTGTTCATTTTGAAAATCATTAGACCAATTGGTTTGTTTGTCGAAATCTCTTCTACCCAGCTTATCCATTTCTGAAATTTGCATAGCTTGACCATGATGAAGGCTAGATAGGATTTCCCATTCATTCTCTGTAGTAGTATCTTAGATAGTTTCAATGTCTTCACTTTGCGACTCGGTAATATCTTCAATATTGTCAGCCACTATTCTTCATTCCACATGCCATTGATTATAATTGAAGTTTAGCTAGTTTGAAATTATTGCATCATTGTTATGACCAATATCTCTTTGAATTTTATTAAATGGTTTATAGAGAAACAATTATGAGAAGCAAAAATCAAACCATTTTTTTGAGTCATGTGTCGGAATAGATAGAAATCGAGGAAACTCTCACAATAGTTGTTTTTCTTGCATTCCATTTGTTATCTGATTTTTGTTTCGGATTATGTATCCATGATTTCGCTACATCAATTAGTGAAATAGATTCCATAGTAGAAGGCCTATTTCTGTATGCATCAATAAAATATATTGTTTGTTTTTAATTGTTATTTTCATCGTGCAACACTACACTTTTGAAAACCTCAGTTGATACATTTAGATTGATAAATCTTCTATTGCTTTCAACCAACAATAGTTTTAATAACATATGGCTTGTTTCTTGAGCTCCAATATCTCTTTCTATTATTCTTTCAGTCAGTAGCTTTCTATAAGCTTTTGCAGCTAGATCATCTATATTTTTTATGTCTGCTAGACATATTAACATTTGCTGGTATGTTTCAAAGTTTTAGATCTGATTTGGCTGCATACTTAGCAATATATTTAATTACAACATGTTTTGATTGAACAAGTTTCCAATATATATTTGCTCTCCATAGTTGCAAAATGTAACAATTGTGTGAGTTAAGTCTATCATCGTTCTTAGTAGGGTCAAATTTCATTTCACCAGTCTTTGTATCTTCATATAATTTTGGCCCTTGCAAATCTAATGGCCGTGGAGCATTGTATCTATAAATCATATCAACACAATTTTTTTGTTAGTTAATGCTTTACAAAGTAAATGTGTTAAACAATAAATTTAATTAACAATGTAAAAATGACTACCTGCAAACCATTTGTCCTCCTTTCTTTCGTAGACATGCACCCTCTCTACAAATTGTATGTCTTTGTACTGTGTTTGCTATTGTCTCGTGTTTTTAAGACATGGATTTATAGTACAATTCTGGAATGCTTGCAATATAAATCATATTTGATTAATTTGTTGTTTTTGTTTGAATGGGAAAACATTTGTAATTGTGATAATGTTATGTAAATTTGTTTTCTTACATGTAGATTTTATTCAAGAGTATCGTGTATCAAATTCCATGCATGAACATTCATTCCTTTTTGAAGGATTTTTTTCTTAAGTGAGAATGTCGTAAGTGCATGTATTGTGCAATTATATGAGGGTAGTCAATCACATTTTGTTTTCGCCAAAGTTGTGCTTCTCTTGGAGTTGTTGGTGATGTACCTGGGATTAGTGCATGTAAGTCTGGCCAATACAAGTCAGTTGCACTCAATGTAAAAAAAATGGTGGGTGTACCAATTTGATGCAGCATGTCTATCAATTCTGCACGACATTTTGTCTAATATGATCTTGTATCCCTTAAAGAAGTTCCTAACTGCATCAATCTATCAACAAGTTGTGATTGTGGTATATTGTTCATATGTTCACGAAGCTCATTCATTGTGATAAGCATGTTGTGGAGATTTCTTTTCATAAAAACTGCAGTTGATGTTTGTGCATGATGTCTCATTATCATATTGGCTATATAGTATCGAAATCTAGGATGTTTACCAAATCGATTGTCATTATAACAGCATAGGTGCCTCACATATTTGTGTAGATTTACTTTCTTGATTCATGTTCTAACTAGTCACATATACCATTTGGAAATAATGTTGGGAATGCCATATCAAGCAATCCCGGTGTCACATATTCATTTATTGGAGATTCACCAACTGTTGGCTAGTTAATTAAGGTTAGTAGATCTTTGTTTGGGTTGTTCATCCATGCATGGATCAAGTCCATCTCTTTTTGTGCATTGGGTGGTTGAAAGACCATCAATGTAGTGTGTTCAATAATATTACCTTCATTATTTTCTAGCATTGGTTTGACAAAAACTATATCATTTGTATCTGATTGAAATTCTATATGCACAACCCTAAGTTTTATTTGAATTTGTAGGTAAAGTGTCAAGAGCATTTGCATCGATTGTTACATCTAAGTAAAATTTGTTGTGGATTATTTTGTACTTCAGTGTTGAATAAAGTATAAATACGATTCTTATTCACTGTGAAGTGGTAACGTGTGCCACGTTGATCTTTCCTTTCAGACTATAATGATTGACAAATATTTGATAGAACGTGGCAATGTATATGATATTTGTTCAATATGTTGTAGAAAACTTATCGTGTGTCCTCTATATTTATATTGACCGCCTCTTGCATGTGTAACTTGTACAATCGGACTTACACGTGCAATCAACATTTCTTTTACTTGTGTGAGGTTTGTAAGTTCGGTTGGTTGAGGTCTAGTATTCATATTATTTGTAGTTGAGAATTTGTTTATTCCTCTTTCTTGTTTACATTGTGTGTGAATAGTACCTTCTGAAGTGCAAAGAATTTTGATTCCAATGTAACTTTCTTCGCAAATGTAACAATTTGCTAGGGAATGGTAGGAATCTAAGTAATTACGAAATATCAATTGTATTTTTTTGAAATTAGTGGCAAGTAACCCATTTGGATTTGGTGTGTTTGTATTTTCTTCCCCTCTATTTTCTACATCTAATTCTTCTATTGTTGCTTGTAATTTTTTTCTTGCATTTCTTGCTTTATCAACTTCATTTCTTTTTCTTCTTTGTTCATCTCTTTCTGCATTTGTTATTTGCTCCCTCTGTCGTCGATATTCTCTTTGGTATTGTCTCAGATATTCTTTTTGTTGTTCCTCATATTCAAAGTTTCTCTTTGGTCTACCCATAGCTAGAAATGAAAATAATATTGTCAATTCTAATGAGTAATATGTATCATCTAATTTTAGAAAAATATTATATTAATGTTATTAGAGTAATATGATTTAACCATTATGGAATTATTCATATGTATATATTTTTGTTATATAAGTATAATGTTATCATCAGTATAGTGATTTTTAAAATAACATTTTTATTATTCTTGTATTGCAATATTATGCTATATAAATGAATGATCTTAGTAACCCAAGTTGAACAAGTATGATCTTGCACTTGGCATTGAAGTACATATTTGTAATCACAATTAGGGAAACTCTTATCACATATTTGACAATACCAATTACCGTTTCCATTATTATGCACTTTTTTTCGCATTTCTTTCCTTGAATCTCCAAAGGGCAAGTAGTGTAATAGAAATTGTCAAACTTTATGAAAGATAATGTAGCTTTTACCAAAATCCACTCAATTTCATATACCAAGTCGCAGATCCTTAATTTGTGTGACAGTTTTCAACATTGTAGCTTGCCTAAAAAGTGAATTTTCCTTTGTAATAGAATGAGAAGTGAGATTCTTTCCTTCTGTATTAAATCAAGATCTCATGTGTTCTGACTTTGGAAGATTCAAATTTATTAGAAGCTGGATTGTGGTGATTGTTCCTACATATTTTCCACCATAATCGCTAATTCTTGCAGCCTTTACAACAAGAATTGGGAAATTTCCGGAACCACACAGTTAAGCGGGAAGACACACAATCCCCACAGGATTTAACACTTTGGCTGACAGATCAGATAAACACCACGATATCAACCATTGAATTGAAACATTTAAATTACCGCCCACTACGCACCGACCTGTTCTGACCACAATTCTGATTATTCATGAATAGACCATTACTCGCATTTTAAAATGCCCATGTTGTTGTTTTATGTTTCCAGCTCTTTATTGTCCATCTACTCGGGATAAGGGATTCAAGGCTGTATTAGAATGATTCTTTGTGAGCCTACTTCGTAGTAGTTCGCGAGCATATGAATTGTTTGGAGGCTCCATCCCTACACATGATCATAATGGTGGAAAAATACTAACCAATATAGCAATGAATTAAGGCATAAACTGTTTTGAATTGCATTTCTTTAAGAAGTGAATAAATAAAGAATTAGAGATTTCATAATCAACATTTATTTTAAGATTGTAAAAGAATATGAATGTTAATATATTTTACTATTATTATTATATTTAAATTTACATAATGCCAAAGATATATCCTTTTCAAAGTTTTTTTAATTTTTTTTCATAAATTCATTTCTATTAATAATGTACATTATTAACATAATAGTGAATTATTGTATATTAATATTAATAATATATTAATTATTAATATATTATATATTAACTAATAATATAATATTTCTATCATTAATAATAATAATATATATAATAATAATTGTTTATTGTAATATTATTTAAATAATTAATTAATATATATTAAATTATAAGTGTAATTATTGTAATTGTTTATTTATTCAAATAAATGAATTTCAAAATTTTTATTGATTTATTTTATAATTAATAAATAAATATATTTATATTGCCCTACTAGATCCAAGTGGAAGGGACGATACCGAATTGCTAGGTCATTGTGGTGCTCTAAATCCCTTTGGAACAAAATATCGACACTTAAACGTGTTGGGGTTAGAACTTCATCCAAACCACCAAGAAGGTTGGGGTCAAAAAGGTCTTGGGCCATATTTGCTACCAAGTCTTTGGCTACATGAATATCTAACAGTGAAGCTATGAAACGAGAAGCGATGTTGGTATTTACACAATACTGCTCTCTAGACACCATGAATTTCTGGCCCAGTATTAGCCTCATTGCTTTAATGGTTAAATGGTCATTTTCTCGAAGAACTTTTTTTAACCTATGCTTTGTGATCAATCCCAAGAACGCCAATTGACCCTTCTCATTGGTAAGCCTAATTGGTGTTTCCATGCCTTCAAACTGATAAAACTCCATTTTGACAAGAATGATTGATTTAAAATAGAAATAAGAATGAATAGAGGGCAAGAGCGAAAGGATTTTGTCATAATTCTCTACCGACAAGCATTGGGCCCTCACACATTCCAAATCTCATTTCCATGGATTTTTTTCCTTGAGAAACCCCAAAATATTAATAGATGGTGCAAAACCATACACAATAATTATTAACCTTGCATTATGAGACGAGATGAGTGGGTATGTGGAAAAGGCTTGTTGAAAAAGATTTTATGATGCCTACAGACCGATTAATGGGGGCGATATTTTTGTGTTCGACATTGGTTCACGAGGAAACATGAAAACAATGGTCATTGGCTCCACTGATATGTATATTGGCCCCTTCCTTTTTCATCTCTTAAGTTATAGGTTTGTTGCATTCAGTTTAGAAGGCCTTTTAGTATGTCCTCTTACTAATGTATTCCCCCTCTAGGAATAATAAAGAAATAATGAAGGATAAAGTATGGAAGAATATGGAACCAGGCTAAAATTGTTTCCTTTCCAACATTGATGGAGCTGAACAAAGTTTTGGCTAGTGGAACTAATTTCACTTTGCATGCAATGTAATGATTTAAGAATGGGAACTACCCCCTAGCGTAGGGGAGAGGGCCCAGTAGTCGTGCACCCTAACTTCGTGCTTCTAATTATCCTATGTCGAAATTTCAAATCACTCCCAATTTTTTACAGCAGCTTACTTGGCAAGTTCTCTGCTTATAACTAAGGTTTCAGGGCCACATCATCAAATATGATGCCACATCAGCATGTTTTTTGTCAAGGTGTCCAAAAAGGCCCCAAAAAATAGTGAGACAAATACTCGTGCATTACATCATGGGTAGTTGAGCGCTGATGTGGAATCACATGATTGGTTGCTTTTTAGATCAAAAGCATACATTTTGTTTAATTATGGGTAGTCAAATCACAACTACTGGACATTATATAAACAACTATTGGGTATTATAATCACAATTGATTGCACGACTATTGGGCCCTGCACGACTATTGGGCCCTCTCCCCTAGTGTGTACCCTTCAAAAAAAAGAAAAATAAAAAAAATTTAAATATTTATAATAAATAATATATTTTTGTAGTAAAGGATATATGATATGCTTGAACAATATAACTCTAAAAAAGAGTTGTATTTTCCTATTCATTTCAACAAACACTAGCCTATTACATTATCAAATAGAATCATGTATAGTAGTTTATGAATGTTTTATAATATCTTATGTATTCAAATTATATTTAGAAAATTTATATCAAATTATGAAGTTTTATTTATTTAATAATTTATTTATTTTTGTTCCGTAAATCGCTGCTTGTGGGGCAGCACCCATAAAATGAACAGCATAAAAAATGGACAGCTTCAAACCCAGTAATGGGGAGCACAAAAACCTGCTTTAGACCCAGAGTGGCACAAAAAGGCCAAGAGAAAGAGGACCACCTTCACCCACATAGAATGAAGCTGCATGCTAAATGGTACCTCTGAGATCACAATACCAGTTTCCCTACACACACCAGATATACAAAGCGGCCAAAGACCTGATTCAGGACTGACTCATACTACACAACATAATCTACCAGATGAGAATTTTTGCATCTTTACAACTTAGAACTGCAAGAATGGTATCCATTGATTGTCTACAGCCGACAGTCAAGTACACATCAACGAGTTCAGTAACAAGCCCTAGACGTCCAAAATTCGTATTTGCTTCCACTTGTTATAGCTACTACTGTTTCATCCTTCCAGCTTAGCGAGCAGCAGTTTCAAAGCTTTATTATGCCATTCATCCTCATACTCATATCCAAGAGTGTCGGGCTGAAAATTCTTCCATGTCTTCTTCTGGAACTTGCATGCCAACCAATACATTTGCACCCATCTTACCCTGACTACGGTAGTGGAATAGGTTTATATTCCAACATGGACTAAATGTATCTTTCATCAATGCACCAGGTCTTTCAGGAAAAACAAATCTGCAAATAAGTTCATTTTCCACAGCTGAGCGACCTTCCATCAGATTATGGAGATGATCCTTAGCCAAGTCATTATCTATGAGGTCAGTTGTTTACAGACCAGATGATGATATGCGATCCTTCATGGCTTTGAGTTCCACATCTGTATGAGTACCAACACTATACAAGATGAGCGCTTCATCATTGTGAACTTCTTGAAACCACCAAGCTCATCAGGATATGAAGTTTTATTTTTTGTTTATGTTTAGTTAAAAGAAAAAAAAATATTAATAAATAAATTGAATTTGAATATGTATATAAGAAATATTAAAAAAATTGAAAAACATCTTCTAACTGCTTCCTAGATACTCCCTCATAACATTTTTGGTAATTTAGGAATAAAGTGTACACAATACACAGTTGCCATGGTAAAAAGCACAAACCGAACTTAAATTCGATGCAATATAAATTCGCTTACACAAAAGTCGCTGGTAAAAAAAGGATGGTAGATTTCATAAGTTTTGCCTTAATTTAAAAGGTTAAAAAATGGGGAGTTAGGTAAGACATTTAATATCATTTGATTTTATTATTTAGAATAGCCTCTCTTAAACAAAACAGAGGTTAACACTTGTATGATTGTATCAGCCTAGGACAGGCTATTCACCTAAGGGCATTGAGCAGGAGTCAGATTAACACTTTCTGGTATTGTTGTTAGTCATTTAATGGCTGTGCTTTGATCAAGAATCAGAACTCGTTGCAAATCAAGGCACAGTTTTTGTATTGTTAGTATGAGAAGCATCTGAACTGTTGACAATGCATTTGTTAGTATGCATTATATATTGGTTAGCTTCACATGCCTGCATTTGCGAAAGTTATGTGTTGGCTTATATAATGTTTGGCTATCTTACAGGGGCTATGTCTAAAACAGGATGCATTTTAGCCCTCATTTTGATTTCTTTTTCAGCTTTCATGGCTTGGTAAAATTATTGTTCTTTTTGAGCTTTCATTCAGCAATTTTGTGGTTTTTAGTGTGAAAATAGATCATTTGACGTATATACCATAAGATAGAAAAAATAGATCATACTATATAATATATCATATATGCATTACTACATGATAAGAAAGTTGCATGATTAGTTATATATTTCCAGAAGTTTGATTATTCTGGTAATGATGATTATTCTTATATTCTATTTTCTATTAGATTGTATTAGAGAGGTCAATGATTTCTATATGAATCTATTACTTCTATGATTCTATCTTGTATGAATCTGAAGAGTTTTACTTTTTATGTTATATTGTAATATGACTTTTCTATTACGATTAACTTCTTAGCATTTTATTACTTTTAAATGTTTTTATTACATAATGATATAAAATAATGCATATATTGATATATTATTTGATTCAATCATAACATGAATGAGAGTAGTTTTCAGTATTATTCAATTTTATTTTGTGGTTTTAAGTGTGAAAATAGATCATTTGACATATAAACAAAATTACTAAAAAATCAAAACTATAAAAATAAAATAAAAAATATTAAAAATTTAATTATTGTAAATGTTTAATTTTTAATAACAATTTAATGTAAATAAAATAATATTTGACTTGCCCCCACGGGTTAGAGGAGTTGGTTTGAGTCTTGGGTTTGCTCTCCGAGGTCTTGGGTTCGACTCTCTCTGGCCCGGAAATCACCCCGCTGCAGACACTGGGGGGCTGCGTTGGTTACCCTATGGCCACAGGGACTAGTCTCGCCTCAAGCTCACCCTGTAAAGGGAACCCGTTGGGCTTGAGTTGTGGGGATACCCTGATGACACCAAAAAAAAAAATATTTGACTTAAAATTTTGTAAACATATATTATTAAAAATTTGAAATCCATCGTATAACAATTTGTTCAAAGAATCGATGTTGTTCATTATACAGAGGAGACGAAAGCTCCTTAAATAGAATTACAAGGACGATGTTTCTAAAAGAAACAATCATTAACATGAGACGAAGTTAGAAACTACTGGATGACCATTAATAACATAAATAGAAAGATATTATTCTAATACCCTCCCTTAATAGTCATCATTCTAACTACCCAGATAAATAACAGAGAAGGATGCCCCCTTCTTCTCAGAACGCTTCTGCAACAAAAGACAAGAGCCTGCCACTGACTCTGCCACTTGAGATGAGTCTGCCACCAACCCTCCCAGAAACTACAAAACTTCTGGAAAAAAACCAAAGACAACACCAATTGTCCAACCTAATGTTGGAGTACTGTCCCTCCCTATAACCAAAGATACACCAAGAAGAACTGCTATGATTTTTAGGAAAAATCGACAAACCCTCCAAACTGTTGCAGATGAGCACGATGCTCGAAAACAGACTGCAAAAAAACCACTGGTGCAGATGTTCGCACAACTCCAGGTGCGACGTAAAACAAACTACAACAAAGTACGATTTTTGAGGAAAAAATTGCCAAACCCAGAAATCCGTAGATTACAAATTATTGTTTTTTTGGAAAAAAAGGTAAAAACCCAAACTCAATTTTTGAGGATAAAATTATTAAAACCCAAAAGTCAGATTATTTTTTTTTAATAAGGGCCAATGTTTTTTTTAAAAACCCAAAACATCGAACAAAATAAGACTCCACGAAGTCCTAGGTGGAAACTGCAAACAAAGAGGGCACCTGCAAAACAAGACTGGAATCACAAGTTTGACAAGCCTTGGCAGCAATTACAGAGGGTCTTCAGCAAAGGCGGCACAAAGAGGCCCTAGTCGCGTAGTACAAAAGAGAGACTGCCCACGAATGCAAAAAGCCCTAGCAGAGCATGGAAAGAAAGGACTGCAGACGTTGCAGAGGAAACTCGAGAGAATAAAGTTCGCAACACATATCCCGTCGCTTGCAGAAGACACGAAGGAGAAACCTGTGTAAAATACTAGATCCGCCATGAAGTCGCATAGGAACAAGGAGCCGTCGTGGGAGGTTGAGCTGCCCCCAAAAAAAACACAGAGAAGCAACACCATAGAGAAGAAAAGGCGCCAAAACATGCATACGCGGGTCGCGCGAGCACACTGTAAACAAGAGCCCTGTGAACGGGTTACACAGGCGACACGAGTGAGAAAAGGAAGGTCGTGCGGGCTTAGGTCCGACACAAGGATGTCGTGAAAAGAACAAAAACAAGAGAATAGTTTCTGAAAATGATGAAGCTTCACACAGAAACCCCATGCAAAAAAAAATCACGGATTACAGGCTTGAATCGATACTCAAAGAACCTTGAAACCATAAAATTCGTCTTTCAAAAACTAAAAAAAGATTCCTTTCGATTTTTTTTTTTTTTTTTTAATTTGTTTTAAATTTATTTCTTGCTCTGATAACCCTCCCATGAGGGAGACTCAGACCCGCTCTGATACCATGTTCAAAGAATCAATGTTGTTCATTATACAGAGGAGACGAAAGCTCCTTAAATTGAATTACAATGATGATGTTTCTAAAAGAAACAATCGTTAACACGAGAGGAAGTTAGAAACTACTAGATGACCATTAATAACATAAATAGAAAGATATTATTCTAATACAATTTATAAATTATAGTATTATACTATATGTTTATGAATATAAGTTATAATAATATAAATTTTTAAACTGTTATATGATTAAGTTAAATTAAACTAAATATTAAACATATAACAATTTAATTTAATTTAATCATATAACAATTTAAAAATTTATATTATTAATATTAAACATATATTAATAAACATATCGTATATGAAAATTTTATAGATGAAAGGAAACCCTAAAAAAAATAACATAAAAATTTGAAAACCTAAATAATAGTTGCGGCCTACCAGGATGCACTGACAATGCGTGGAGGAACCCAAGAAATGGCAGGAAGCCGCATGGTGCAAATGGAGGATTCGTGCTGCGGAAATGAAGGAATCGCATGGTGGAAATGGATGGAGTCACACAGCGGAAATGCAGTAGTTCATGCTGTCTTGATCTTCCTCCCTTACTGCTCAACTTTCTTTGTGTCTCCCACAATATAAAAACTGAAAGTTAGTGGCTCAAACAACCAACTCAGCTCCCAAATGCAAAAATAGAATTTTTAATAGTCATTGTTGTGTGCTTAGACTGACAACAAGCAGCATTTTATAAGGAGAATATGTCGAAAACTCTAAAAAATGCTTTTCAAAAACCCTAAAACACTTAAATGTTCTTTAATGAAAAGCATGTCTGTGTTTTTGCGTACGAATATCAAGCCAAGTTTCAATGAATTTTATATAAAAGTTTAATGTTTGCCAAAATTTGAATTTCATGCTTGAAATTCAGTGAACTCTCTGACACAGGTTGACTTTGATGCACTCCATTGGATTATTGTAGTTTCATACTTGGAGCATTGAGTGTCACTGCAAGGCTGTCTTTGATGTTTCTCACAAGATCTATGAATTGCAATATTGTGATAAAGTGTATAATTTCACTTCCATTTACCTTTGACTGTATAGCAGGTTCACTGATAAATGAATCAATTTGCATAATTTTTTGACATTATGTATTCTTCAGGAAATTAAGGTAGACAACGTCTATAAGTTCTGACCAGTAGCAATCAAATGTAATTGGGTGTGTATTTTTATGTTTGAGGAGTGTGAATGGCTTTCTCCTTTGATTTTTATATAGTACTCAGTTGAGCTTGTTCCAGATTCTCAAATGCTCAGTCAGCAACTGTCTTGTGCTACATCCATTGAGAGTGTTGAGATAGAGTGCCAAATCAGGCAATTTTCAGATGGTTGGATTCAGCTCAACACTTTTCTTTGTAGATCATTTACTCTTGTAGTGCCAAAAAAGAGCAACATGAGTGGCTAATTATATAAAATAATCATGATCTGAACAAAATTGATGTAAAGAACCGCTTTTCATGTTCTAGGATCAACAATCTTCTAGATCAGGTTCAGGACTTGACTTTTGGATATCAATGTCTGCATGGAGACTTGTGATACCTCAAACAGGCATTCAAGAGAAAGTTTGAGCTTTATGTGTGTCTGGTTTGACTTTTAGCCTCACCAATGCCCTTACTTACAAGTCATGCGTCATTAATGATGCTTTAAAACAAATTTTGGGTTGTCTATCTATACATTCTGGTATATAGTAAGACCTGGGATGACCACCTGGTCTGTAATGAGCTGACTGAAATAGTTCTTGTACTTTTGGACAATGGTTGGATAAAATGGTAATTTTGAAAATGCAGTGCATATAGATTTTATAACTCAATCACCAGATGAGAATTACAAGATCTAACAACTGAACAAATTTCAGAAATTAATTCTTAAACTTGACTAACCAGTCATAGATGTTATTTTACAATGGAATGCATGTATACATAAAGAGCTGGAAAGTGATATAATTCTGACCTTTAAACAGCTGGATAAATATTATTATAATATCCAAAATCTTCGCACCTGCTACTTCCTTTTAGTTCTCGTTGACTATTCCAAAATGGCGGCAGCTATAAAATTCCCCAATTCATTGGTAGCTGATGGTAATCACAGGAAGCTGCACTGTATAAGTCTCTTCTCTCCTCCAAAAAGCTTGTGGCAACCATTTTAGTTGTCCTAAATACACTCGGAATCTTCCCCTCATTCATCCAATAAAGTCTCATGTCCAGCGATTCCCATACTTTGATTATTATGAGTTGGTGGTAGGTTCAACAAGTCCTATATGGATTAGGAGACCCAATAGAATTTGAAGAGCACAGCAACACGAACTCAGGATATGTCGTGTGTTGGAAAGCTGGTGGCCAGGTTAAATCAGTCCAATATTCACTAGGACTCTCAGCTGTTTCACCTTTCTAAGCTCCCGACCTGTCTTTTATAGCTGCTAAATTTACTTTTGTTGACAAAACTTCCATAAATTTTTTTCCTGCAAATGCTCTGAACCTATAATAAATTTGTCAATCTGGTTCAATATCTCCAATTTCTCAGTTCCGCACAACCGTGAATCTTGATTGAATACACATGATATTGATTAAGAAGAAAAGTCCCTTCTCCAAAGCCAATAACCCTTAGAGTTTTTATCCTAGGGTTTGAGATGAACAAAAATGTCCAATCTTCACAATGAGAAATGAAAATGACCAAAAGATGTCCAATTTCCTTTTACATTCCCTTTTTATATCCATTTGAACTTTCGAGAAACATTTTACTTTTACTTCTCATAAAGTGACCCCAACTAATTTTTATTTTATCATTGGGCCCGAAAAGTCACTTCACTCCACTAATTAACTAAATTAAAGTCAGTCGTGAAACTTAGACAACATAATTTAATTAATTAAATTATTCCCTTAATAAGTTCCCATTAGCCTATAGGAATAAGAAATACTGAACGCCTATGCCAAAGAGGGGGACATTACTTAGTCCATGTGGAGACAGCATTTGCTATTCTCTGTCAACATGAGCTCCAAGCCAAGATGAAGAAATCCTCTAGGCAAACTACAGTCAAGAATTTCTGTTTCTTTATTGATGAGCATGGCATACATTCAAATTTGGTTAAATACAAGGTCCTTCATGAGTAATCCACTCCATACAGTGTTTTAGATTTGAATATTCATAACCACTTACATGTTGCTCAACCCTTAATTATTTGATTCTTCAGAAAAACCCTTACTTGGAAGTCCACAGGTGTTTAAGCATTAAGCTTTTCGAAAGATGCTTTTTACATTTCTCTTGTGCTTGCTCTCCCTGACCTACAATAGCCATTTGGGTTTGAGACTGATGATTCTTAGAATGTTGTAGGTCCAGTTCTTAAGCAGTTCTTATGTTGTCATAGGTGCAGTTCTAAAGTAGGGAGGACATCTTGTGGCATCATTTTGAGGTCTTGTCACAAGCCAAATTCAATCACAACATGTACTTCAAGTAATTCTATGCTTCAATCCGAGGATTCAAACAGTGGTGCCATTATCCTTTATTAAAGAGGTCATTCTGTACATGGATCACTGGCACCTTCAGTTCTTGAACTCTCAATCCAAGATTTGAGAACATCTGAAATGGACATCTTATATTCAACAATTTCATTTGGTAATTTCATTTGGTAATTAAATACAAGAAGGGCATAATCAACAAAGAGGTGGGCATCTTCTTAGCTGTTCTTTGTCTGAGTACTCAGCCTCCTAGACTTCAACAAGATGAAAGATGTGGATGCCAATCCTCATTTCAGTTAGATGATTGATCCTCTGCAGCAGTCCATGATGATCAACCAAACATACTATGGTTTGAGAGGTTCGTTGTTGTACAAGTCCACTCAATTTTGCACTCTTTTTGGTTCTTCTTACTGGCTTCTTTTCAAAGAAGCTAATTCATTTTCTCATGGACATTTGACATCCAAAAGACCTTGCAAAAGTTGCAGTGCTACATTTATTGGCATTATAGGGGGAAGCAAATTGAGGATTTCATTTGTCAGTGCGTGCCATGCAGGTCGTTTAAGCCTTCCAATCAGAATCTTGGATTGTATCAACCATTGCTGCTACCTTTGAGACCATGGGAGTCCATTCTCATGGATCCAGTGGCGGCCTACCCACATCTCATCATCAATACAGTGGAATCTTTGTTATGTTGTATCATTTTTTCCAGAGTAGAAATTCTTATGCATTAGACATTTGAGGCTCCATGAGATTTTGATTTGTTCTTCAAATATGTTTGGAACAATTTCAGGCCACCATATGCAAATGGTTCACATTGTGACTTGCTTCCTGAGTCATTTTTGGAATTCATTGTGGAAGCTTCTTGCTTGCCAGTTGAGTTCTTGGCTTCCTTTCATCTGCAAATACACCTTAGTCCATGTCTCAACATATATCATTACCAGAACTAATAGTGGGATTAATACTTGCATATCTTTTAGTCTGTTACGACTTCCAATCATTGGCACCTTATAAGATTCCAGTTGCTCCTCCAGCTTCAGCACTGTCTTACCAACAAAAGGAGCAAGAGAAAGCTTACTACTTTTTACAAGATTTGACCCAGATTCGTGCCAAATTTCATGCCAAATTTCAGAGCCTTCAGCATGCTTGTGCCAAATTCTAGGCACTTCATACTGATGTCGAGTATCGTATTCTCTCTGTGTTGGTGATTGTATTTGGCTTTGCTTGGATAAACAAAGATTTCATAACCAGCAACATCACAAGTTGAAGTTCATCATTATTAGTCTGACACAGCTCTTCAAGTTGAGCATGAAATCTCAATGTGAGTCACAGCTCAAGCTGTATGAGAAATCTCAATTAGGGGAGGAGGTTTCCAATGTTCATCAGTCAACTTGAAGCTCCGATTGCAGATTGTCAACAATGTTAGAAATCTGAAATAGGTTGAATAACCCAAGGAACTTTTTAAGAGAAAATCAAAGCTACATAAACTGGAAAAACATAAGAATGCAAACCAGGACTCCGAGAGATTCTGCAATGTCAATGTGACAATATTGCATTAAGAGCTTCAAAGCTTCAAAGATACAAAGCAAGATGCTTGAATAATATGACTGTATGCATCAAGGTGCATGTATGCCAAAGTATGCAACAATGCAAGAGAATGAATGGATGCAAATACAAGCTAGGTAGTGAGTTTATATAGAATTTAGGAGAGGAAGTAGGTAGCAAATCCAACCAATAGGAATCAACCACAAAAAGTGGAGATGGACCACCAAAAGTAGAGGATGCCACCAAAAGTGGAAAGTGGTTCCACCCTTTAAGGAGGGGACACCACACACTTATCTCTTAGTAATAAACTCACTTTATTATCCTACGCAAGCTTAATTAAGTGTAGGAAAAACCTAGGACTAAGGAAAATAAATTAACCTAGTAGGAAAATAAAAACCTACACCAACACCAACACTCCCCCTTAAGCACAACTTAGAAAGATGCAAAAGATGATGGGTCCCTTAAATGAAGCCATGTTAGGTACCCATTTACATATAAAATCTTGCACCCGCTCCTCCCCCCTCTCCCCCCCCAAACATGAAGAAGCCCCATCCCACTAAAAGGAAGTACACCCCCCTCGCCCCCATAATAAAGAGAGAAATGAAGTGGAAGGACAAAGAAGCCCCCCCAAAGAGGTCCAATGGTAGATGCTCGAAACTGGATGTAGAAGATGGTCCTCGATCGTCAAACAACATTCCTCCCCTTAGGAAGAAACAAAACCAAAGGTGTATGCGACCTATCTCCCCACTCCTGAAAAGAATATGTAGGAAGAAAACTCAAGTTGTATGGAGTCTCTAAACTTAGCTCAAGTGTCTCCATGTCGATGTTGAAGGCTCCCACAATAAAATCAGGTGTTCTAGGCCACATTGCTGAAAATGAAAACTTAGAATCTCCTAGAGATTGATGTAGAACACCATCCAAAGACTTGAGTATCTCCTTTGAAGATGTATCCTCCAAATGTTGTTCCAAAGTATCCAAACTCATATCAAACTATGATGAATGATCATGTAGAGAATGAAAAAGAGCCTCAAAGTGTTCCCTCACAACAACTTAAGAAGAATCAACTTCAACAAAGAGAAGATGAATATCATCAATAGTGTCTTCCAAATCTGCAATCTGTGTCTCCATAAACAAGTCTGAAATACCTATCTAGAGATCATCCCAAGCTGAATTTGAAAGACAATGTATGTCTTGTTGCAAAGAATCACTGGAAGCTTTCGAAGAAGCAACTCTAGAATCTGAAGTAGCAATAGTAGATGGTGATGGGGTATCAATGAATTGATCATCCACACAAGATGGGGAAACACAAGTTTCAATATCATCCACAATAGCCTGACTCTCCAAGGAAATATCACTTTCAGACGAAGATCTAATGTCTCCATACAACTGCTGAATGATGGTCCAAGTAGTGAAAGGGCACTTAGCGTGCTCTACATGATGTAGAATATCCTCAAAAATAGTAAGACATATTAGTCCATAGACCATGTCATTATTGTTAAACCATGCATTTTTCTGATCATAGTCACTTGGCTTAGGAACAAGTCCAAAGAGATAGGGCAGTAGATCCTGCTCAAGGCAATGATCCTTTATGACAAATAATTCTCTGAAGTTAACTTGACAACAGAAGGATGGAAATAATTTTCAAGAGACATGCTTAAACCCCCCATGAATGGAACTTTATCTTAGTTTGTGATTACAAATTACATATATAATCCCCCTAAGATTGATACAAATAAAGCCACTTTAAGTGAATGCAAAAAGAGACATCAAGAGACACCCCCCCTTTTCCACTAGTCTCATAAATTACCCCCCAAGATATTACAATGTTGGCACTTTATGATTAGTGCATTTACAAAGCCTTTTCAAGATACAATGCTCAATAGGCCCACAATGACCAAAATTATAAATTTTGATACACAATGAATTTGAGATAAAATCTAAAAAAATTAGCTCTGTAGCTGTGTAGTTCTCTTCAATACTTTTCCAACGCCTATTCGTTTCCAAAAAACAGAGCTCCAGGCGAAAGTTATGGCTTGTTGAAGAAAAAATGCAACAACAGCTTCAACTTGCAATATTTGACAGAAAATGGAAAAATTTCTTTTCAAAACCTCTGTAGATGGAAAGTGCTCGTCTCCAGCTTTCCAAAGATATCTCATTTGTAGAAAACAGACACCGTGGTGAAAAGTTATGAATTTTTTAAAAAATAGTTTGCATTTTGCCCGTAGTGACGACCCCCTGGCAAAAGAAAAATTGCCAAAAATCAAATTCGTCTAAAATAGACAAATTTTATATGAAAATAGGGGTTTTTGGGCCTTTTGAATGCAATGACAAGGCTTGTTTGGCTCGAGAATGCTCCAATAAAAAGCTGTTCGCAGATCTGAGCTTCAAACCCCCGTTTGCAACTTTGTCAAATGATCTCCAATTTGGATGAAACAAAAGCCAAATCTGACTTTCTTGAGCCTTCTGGACGCGTTGGAATTCAAAAATGCTGCCAGTATAACCAAAAATGCTGTAATCACCATGATCTTACAAAACATATATGCAATGTGAAGAGGTCATTAGATCATTGCAAATCCTTTCTGATTCCCCAGATCGTTTAAAATGCAAGAGAAGAGCATATGGGAATTTACAAGATCTTTACAAGAAACTCAATCTCTCAATCAGGAATCTATGAACTTAGATTTCTCAAAACAAAAGCTCTGATACCATGTTAGAAATCTGAAATGGATTGAATAACCCAAGAAACTTTTTAAGAGAAAATCAAAGCTACATAAACTGGAAAAACGTAAGAATGCAAACCAGGACTCCAAGAGATTATGTAATGTCGATGTGACAATATTGCATTAAGATCTTCAAAGCTAAAAAGATACAAAGCAAGATGTTTGAATAATGATTGCATGCATCAAGGTGATATATGCCAAAGTATGCAACAATGCAAGAGAATGAATGGATGCAAATACAAGTTAGGTAGTGAGTTTATATAGAACTTAGGAGATGAGGTAGGTGGCAAATTGAACCAATAGGAATCAACCACAAAAAGTGGAGATGGACCACCAAAAGTGGAGGATGCCACCAAAAAGTAGAAAGTGGTTCCACTCTTGAAGGAAGGGGACACCACACACTTATCTCCTAGTAATAAACTCACTTTATTATCCTAAGCAAGCTTAATTAAGTGTAGGAAAAATCTAGGATTAAAGGAAAATAAATTAACTCACTAGGAAAATAAAAATCTACACCAACAAACAACCATTGGTTAATACATTGTTTGATATTTGTATTTGCACCAATTACAGAAGCATACCACTACTTGGTTGGCTGCAAAGGCTCTTTGCTGATGCATGCCAAGTGGTTCTTCATGTCAACTTTTTCTGAGAAGTTTCCTCAAATAATGTAGAAGTTGGGGACAACTTCCATAAAGCAAGGAGGAAATGATTGAGAATATCTATTATTTATTCTCATAAATTATATCTCATGACTTGGCCTGGTATGCTCAAGGATCTTTGATACATCACTTACATGTACATTTCACTGGCTGCATCTCAAGTAGACTGAATGAGGTGTCCTTGCACATTTAAAATTCACTAACTGCACTTCATTTTGATTGAATGAAGTGACCTTGCACATTAAATTTTCACTAACTGCATTTCACTTTGACTGAATGAAGTGTCTTGGCACATCTACAGTTCACTAACTGCACATAAGCTTATGATATGAACTAATTGAGGTGTCTATGCAAACTCAGTTCAAGGGCAATTTGCATCCACTTAATCTCATCCGTGTAATTCTATTTATATCTCACCAATGAAAAGTATACAGGATCAGTTATCAGGGTCAGTTTTCTTTTCTCATATTTCCCTATTTATGGACTTTAAATTCTCATGAATCTGCAGGTGTATGTCACTGTTTTTATTGTGAAATTGTTGCATTTGCGTTTCCCATATCCAGCAACTTAGGTCCAATTGAGTAGCAGTGTCTTTGTTCACCTGTAGAGTTAACAAGCATGACTGTTGGATATAATTTGTACTATCTTGATGTTGTACCCTGATATTGATAATTAGTTAAATTTGCAACACATGCATGCATGTATTAGTGGATGCTATTATGGTGGGTAAAAAGCCATGAATTAATGTTACTTTATCTATGCCCATAGTTTATCGTTCCTTTATCCATGCCTATAGTTTTTCGTTCCTTTATCCATGTTTTTCATTCCTTTTTCATTTCGTGCTTTTTAGAGTGAAATGTATGCTTTGCCTGCATCATTTTGTGCTTTTTAGAGTGAAATGTATGCTTTGCTTGCATGAGTTGAATCTATTATGTTATTGGAGCTTGGCTGTTTAATAAGTTCTGCAGGTTACTTTCAAGTGTTGGTGTAATGAAGTACATATGTTTTTGTTCTTTTCCTAAATAATGGGTTTCCTTTCTTGTTAGATGACATTGAAGAAATGGAAGAGATCTTGCGGCAATTTGATATGAACTTGACCTATGGACCATGCCTTGGTGTTCCTAGGTTGGAACGATGGGAGCGTGCTTCTAAACTTGGTCTGGATCCTCCAAAGCAAATCAAGGAGCTTTTGGAAAAAGCTGGTGGTATGCCTGCTTGCCTATGGGAGGGGCGTGTTTAACTTCACTTATTGATTTTCAAGCTTCATTATGTAGCTGTTTTATTGTGTATTATGAAGCTTGACTGAACTGAGGGCATACTTGTAAAGTTCTTCTTTAACTCCCGAAACATATAGCTTTTCGATATGTTTCATATACCTCTTTTGAAATGTACAAAAATTCTGACAGTTAATATATATGCTGTATAAAATGAAAAGTGATCTTAAGAACATATTCCAAATTGGCAGTCCCTTTTAAAGGGTGCCAGGCTGCAAATTCTACCTTTTCTTTCGGAAGAAAACCACACAACTATTTTGTGCAGAAAGGATGTGAACTGATAAGCAATTTTCTCTTGGTCCAAGAGTATTTTGTAAGAGTTACATTTTCTTTTTTGGCATCCATCCTGTATTCAATTGAATAATGTCTTGTGCACTTCATATTGTAAACACACACAGGTTTAAAATTTGTTGTTGGCAATTATTGTGGAATGCGTTTCTCCTTGAGTTCTGCTTTGAGAGAAGTATGGGCAATCTCTTTTGGTTGACAGCTCCTGGTGGTCTCCCTTGTGTGATACAATCTGGGTGGGCACGTGGTTTAGAATCAACTCCTGTCTATACACATTTTTTGCATTTTTAACTGTATAATTCTTAAATTTTTTCTTGTGCCCCTTCTGGCTTAACTTTTAGTTCTATTATACAACCGTCAATTTAAAAATTAGATTATACAATGACATGTCAAATAATGAGTTTTAATTGTTAAAATAATTTGAGGCACTTATTTATTTCTATTGGTATATATGAGTATATTGGAAGCAATACAACTGTATACACTAGGAAGGGTAAACAGTAGAAAATAGCTGTCACTAAAAGATTGCTTGACAGGCATAAGTGACCTCTAAATTTGAAGTATGGGCGGGGAAAAAGCAAATCCTGTTCTAAGCTTTGTTGAAGGAAATTGGCTGCATCTTTATCATCACATGGCAGCAATGTCTGCAACAAATAATATTGTTTGACCACAAATTAGCACAATATCCAAGTAACAAGTAATTCTGGAAACATTTGTAAAAACATCAATTAGGGCAATCACCTTTGACAGCTCGTAAAGATCCAGCCTCGTTGGTAATGCCTGCAATAATGAATGAATGAATGAAAAATTTTAATGACGTACACGAGACTAAACAGTCTATGGGACTGAGACAAAACAGGC
>VDFB02321422.1:0-10033 GCA_007258455.2 Sequoia sempervirens | reverse complement strand
GATTCTTGCAAATCGACCGCAGAGCTCATATCCTCGGGCCCATTTCGTCTTTTTTTCGAAAGCACTTTTTATTTTAGCTAATTTTTCATGTACTTCACAGTGGTGTACTCAGTTTCTGATTTTGGTGAACATATTTTCCAGAATTTTTAGTTTCTCATGACTGTACCTATCTTGTCACCATTTCTGCAACTTCAGAGGCTTCATTCAGGCTCATACAAACTCCTTTTCAGGTGCCATTTTTATTGAAAGTGCATGATTTTTTGTCTACTTCTTGAATCTGCAATCAGTTTGAAGCGATCTTGAGTGGATTTTGTACTTTCAGCATATGGTCCTTTTTGGCCTATTTGGCACTTGTATTGCATAGATCTAAATTTAGGTCTTTGCTTATTTGTTCTAGTCTATTATCAGCCTCTTTATTGGCAAGTTGTAAATCAGAAATCATAAGCCCACTTAGCCAAGTTGCAAGTGGCCTATTGTACATGCACTACATTATAAAGTGCCAAAATCATCTATTTGTGGGGGGGTACTTTGATTGAGTGATTTTGGGGGGGTGTCTCTTGTGTGATTGTTCATATTTTCTCTCTTGTGCTCTTTCATTCCATCATGGGTTCATCTAAAGTTCCACTCTTAACTGCACATAATTATGGTACATGGAAAGTACGTGCATGGAGTAAACTAATGGAAAAAGGTTTAATTCACTACATTGATGGAACCATAATTGCACCTTCAGATCCTAAGGCAGATCCAATTGCATTTATGGATTGGCTCACTAAAACTTTTATGGCATTGGGTACACTAAGAAAGTTGATTTCAGATGATCTCATTTTCCATGTTGATAAATGTACTACAACTAAGGAAGCTTGGGATAAACTTGTTGCTTTGTATGGTAAGGTTGATAAGGTTAAGGGATACAAACTTGAACATGATCTCTTAAGCCTCGATCCCAAGGATTTTGATACAATTCAGGATTATGTCACTAAGGCAAATGAATTAAGAGCACAACTAAAAGATTGTGGTATTGAAAAAGAGGATGATCAATTGTTCTTCAACTTGTTAGATAAACTTCCAGTTGAGTATGCAGCCTTTGTTTCAAGTTTTCAAACTCAAAGATTGACAATCAGTAACTTCACAACACCATCTTTTGAGGCTCTCATAGATCTTTTGATTCTTGAGCAAAATAAGTTGATGAAAATGGGAATTCTCAAGTCTTCAACTTCAAGAGCATTGGTGGTCAATCATGGAAACAATAAGCAAAGCAAAGGAAAGGACCAAAAGCAATCTTCACCAAAGCCACAAGGAGAGAACAAACAATCCACTCCTCCACAACAAAACTCAACTTCATCTTCTTCAAAGAAGTACAACAATTCAAGTAAGAGGGAGCAACCAACATGTGCATATTGCAAAAAGATTGGTCATGACGAGCATCGTTGTCATGTTAAGCAAATTGATGAGTTGAAAAACATCCTTAAGAAGAACAACATCAACTTGCCAGCTGCATATCAAGAGAAGGACTCATCCCCTTCCACTTCTTCTAAGGGAAAAGTAACAACTCTCATGGCAACAACATCAAGCTCTTCTCCTTCTTCTACATCATCTCAATATGAGAAACATAAGGGGCAAGCATTTCTTTCTTTTGCAGATTCCAATTCAGATAGGTGGATCCTTGATTCAGGAGCTTCGCATCATATGACTTCATCCAAGGATATGTTCTCTTCATTTGATTCTTGTTCATCACCACCCATTTTGATGGCCAACAACACTTCTTTGGCAGTTTGTGGGAAGGGGTCTATTGACATTGAAGGTGGAGCATTCAATGATGTTCTATGTGTGCCTACTTTGTCAAGGAACATCCTTTCCATCTATTAGATTACACATAGTGGTTCAAGAAAGAGTGTAGAGTTCACACCAGATTCTGTCATTATTCAGGATTTGCATAGCAAGGCTCTTGTTGCAATTGGGGAGGTTGATAATCATTCTCGGTTCTACACCTTCTCATATTTTGCTCCTATTGATGATTCAGTTCACCCTAGTGTGGACACACTTGAGGAGATTGAGTATGGTTACTTGAATCTTGGAGTGCTTTCTACTCCTGAGGTTCTTGAACCTACTGTTGATATTCCATCTTCTACATTGACTGATGTACCTGATGATACTTGTGTTCTGACAGTTTCAGTGCCTTGTGATTCAGTGCAACAGTGTATACCTTGTCTTCCAGCAGCAGCTTCATGGGATGGCTACTTATCAGACATTGGCAGTTTGTTTGTGGAATCCTACATTGCAGATTTGGGAGACACATTTGATTCCTTACATCTTCTCTTTGATGAAGGTGATTCTTCTTCAGTTGTTGCGAGGGAACACTCTAACCCTCCTCTACATGATCAGTCTTTCGAGGTTGATGTGATTGTGGATGCATCTTTACAACAGTTGGAGGAGGCCACTTTCTCTTTTGAGGAGACATCGTCTTTGGAGTATGTTCTACCTACATCCTTGCTAGATATTGAGTTGTCTTTTTTAGCAGATGGGAGTGTTGTTGCAAAGGGGTTCTCACAGGTTCCAGGAAGTGACTACACTATTGCAGCTTCACATGGTTTTGGAAAGGCATCTTTCGGCATCGACACAGGGACACTTGAGCAGATTTCAGAGACTTCTTATACTTTGAGGGTTCTTCCTTCTTCACTTGTGGATTGGGGAGACTTCATTCATACACCTTTGGTATTGTTTCTTCCTAAGGGGAGGAACGTTGTTTGACAGTTTTGGAGCAGCTTCTTCATTCCTTCTCGAGCATCTTCCATGGGTGATCATTGTACATTGAGGGGGGGCTACCTTCGTCTCTTCTTCTCTTGTATGGGGGGGACTTTTTCCTCACATGGGTTTTTCCTTCTCATGCTATGTTCATAGCTTTTTGTATCTCATCTCTTTTTGGGGGGTAGTTTTTCCCTAATCGGTTTTTCTATCTTTTACTCCACTTGTGAGAGATTGCATTTGTACATGGGTACCTAACATGGCCTAGCAGTCGACCCATCTTGCATTGTTTGCATTTCAGGTAATATCTCCTCCTAAGTTGCACTTAAGGGGTGTTGGTGTAATTAAATGTCTTGTCCTAGGTCTTGATTACACCTTACTTAAGTTTACTTAGGGACCACATAGGAGGTTGTTGGAGATTTTCCACCTTTTGTGGACTTGACATGTCATACCTCATCACTTCCACCTTTTGTGGACACATCATGTGATTATCTCTCCACCTTTTGTGGGAGATCCACCTTTTGTGGAGATTATCACATTATCCTTTTCCACTTTAGATGGAGTGATAACTCTTCATTGTTGTCACATGTCATAAGATTACGACACTTGTCATAATCTTATGCCCTCCTATGTTCTTTCACCTTGGCTATATAACCAAGGGGTCTCCATGTATATTGTATCGAAAGTAATCGGCAGATTTCATATTATTGACATTGAATACAGTTTATTCTTTTGTCATTTTCTAGCTCTTTTTGTAGCTTTCTATTAGCCTCTAGATTCGGTGGCTACCTTCATATCCACTCTTACACCCTATTTGAAACCCAACTATAAACCTAACCCCAAACTTTATAATAGAATCCTACCCCTAATTTAACCCTAAACCTAAGACTAATCCTAGTCCTAACCCTTACCCTAACTCTAAGCCTAATTGAACCTTGACCCTAACACTAATCATAACCGTATTTGAACACTAACCTTAATTGAACCCTAATCATAATTCAATTATAACACTTACCATAGTTAAACTCTAATTGAACAATAACACATTATAAACCTAATTATAACCTTAATTGAATCCTAGTTGTAACCCTAATTCAACCTTAATTAAACTCTATTTGCACCCAAACCCTAATACTAATTGTAATTGAACCTCAATAACACTTACCATAGTTCAACTCTAATTGAACAATAACACTTTTTAACCCTAGTCATAACCCTAATTGAATCCTAGTTGTAACCCTAATTCAACCTTAAATAAAACCTAATTGCACCCAAACCCTAGTACTAACTCTAATTCAACCTTAATAATTAAAGCCTAATCACATGCTAGTCCTAATCCGAACCCTAATTGAATCATAAACTTAACATTTATTGTAACTCTATTTGAACTTTAACTGTAACCCTAACCCCAAGCTTTATTATAAGACACTAACCCAAACCCTAACCACAATTATAATCTTAAGTGAACACTAAGCCTAATTGAACAATAACCTTCACCCTAATTTAATCTTAACCCTAATTCAACCCTAATACTAACCCTAACCCAAATTGTACCCTAACCTTAACCCTATTAGTAACTCTAATTGAACCCTATACTTGACCCTAACTATAATCATAATTGAACTCTAACCCTAATTGAAATATAACCATAATTAAATTGTAACCCTCTATGAACTATTACCATAAACCAAAATCTCTATTGAATTGTAAATATTATTGAACCTTAACCCTAATCCCAGTCCAAAATCTTATCCTAATTAAACCATTACCCTAATTTAACCTCATGTATTGAAATCTTTGTGAGTTTTTTTATTTAGTATTTCTTATTGATTTATATTTTAAATATTTGTTTTTTCTTTTTGATTGATTTATTTTGTGAACAAATATTTGATTTATCTTAAATATTTTTATTTATTTATTTAATATTTTTTAATTTATTTTAATTTATTTGGTCTTTTTTAATTTATTTTAATTAATTAATTTATTTATTTGGTCTTTTTTAATTTATTTGAATCTTTATGATCATTTTTCTATTTATCTTTGATCTTTGATCTATTTATTTCATTTTTTAATTCGTCTATGGTAAAGATTCTCAAAATCTTTCCAATTTCTTTCTAATCTATCTTTGATTTCTATTCGTGATTAGATTCATTACTTTGATATTTTAATCAAATCTTTGTGATCAAATCTCTAATTTTCTTTTTTGATTGATTTATCTCTGATTTCTATTTTTATCAAATCTCTTTGATTTATTTATTTGATATATTTTTTATTTTTTTGATTTAATTATTGAATCTTTTAATTAACTTATTTTTAATGTGAGATTTATTTATTTGAATTTTTAATTTATTTTATAATAACTATTTTCAAATCTTTGTTTTGATTTTTTTGTTTCATGGAATCTCTTTGTTTTGATTTCTTTTGTTTCATGAAATCTCTTTGTTTTGATTTTTATGTTTCATGAAATCTCTTTGTTTTGATTTTTCTATTTCATGAAATCTCTTTGTTTTGATTTTTCTGTTTCATGAAATCTCTTTGTTTTTATTTTTTTGTTTCATCAAATCTTTGTATTGATTTTTTTGTTTCATCAAATCTTAGTTTTGATTTTTTTGTTTTTGTTTTTGACTTTTTTGTTTCATCAAATCTCTTTGATTTTGAATGATTTTTTTTGTTTCTGTTGAGGCCCTACATTCACCACACAACCCAATTCCAAGAAACTTAGTTACTCTTTGCAATTTTGTTCTATGTTTTGAATGAGTGTTGTTGCTCATTACAAAATTTATGTTGTCTTTGACTTAATACCTATGGCTTTGTATGTTATTCTTAACAATTAGTTTTTTTTTTAATTTAATGGCAGAATTTACATTTTGAATGTCTTTGGCTGGAGAGATATTTCATTTCTTGTCATGAAATTGTATGCTGAGACTACTAATGGCTCTACAACAGAAGAGAAGGAGAGTGCTTTGGTTTGGCATCATCATGATGTAGACCCATGAGACTGCACTCTAAGGATTCTTCAGGGTTTGGCTACAACTTTTGATCAAGCAACCAAGAATTCATCAGCTCAAGTAGCTTTTGACCATTTTACAAATTAACCTAGTTGCTTTGAAGTTTCTAATTTTTTAGGTATCTACTTGATGTAATTAAATATTGTGTTATGATTGAGTGTCTTTTATATAGCTCAATTTTGTGTTCTTTTCCAACCTAATTAAATGTCCTTGGTAGGGAGGGCGTGCTCCATGCCACTACTAAAACTTGATGTTGCTAGTTGATAGGCTTTCATACTTCTGATTATGCAAGGCATTTCCTTTCCTATCATAGCAGGATGTTGGGTATTGAGTATCAATATTATGCTTGTGGGAATACATATGGGACAACTTGAATCTGTGTCAAGAATCCTGCTGACATGGAGTGGAGGGTGAGAGAACTGAGGGATCAACTCAAGTGAAAAAAGGTGGTGCTTGGCATGGATGACATGGATATCTTTAAAGGCATTAGCTTGAAGTTCTTGGCCATGGAGCAGCTACTTAAGTCAAATCCCAAGTTAAGAGGCAAGGTTGTTTTGGAGAAAATTGCTAATCTTGCAAGGAGTTTGGGCAAAGATGTTGAGGAAGTGAAAGATGAGACACATTCTGCTGCAAAGAGAGTCAATGAGACCTTTGGAAGATTGGGTTATGAGCGCATAGTTTTGATATACAAACCTATTCCTTTCTATGAAAGAATTGCATTCTACACTTGATTGCAGAATGTGTTACGGTAACTACAACTAATGATGGAATGAATCTGACCCCATATTAATATATTCCCTTTCAGCAGGGGAGCTCCAGATTAGATGACACACACAGAGCATGTCCAAGTGCTCCTAAAAAGAGCATGCTACTGGTGTTTGAGTTTATTGGATGATCACCTTCTTTTGGAATGAATCTTACCCCATATGAATATATTGCCTATCGGTAGGGGAGCTCCAAATTAGATGACTCACACAGAGCACGTCCAAATGCTCCTAAAAAAAGCATGTTACTGGTGTCTGAGTTTATTGGATGCTCACCTTCTTTAAGTGGTGCTATCGGGGTCAATCCTTGGAATATTGATGTTGTAGCTGAGGTCATTCGACGTTTCCATTCCTGAGGCTGAAGTATAATTAATTTCATACGAGGGTTTCAATGTTATGAAAACTATAAAGAGTAAATATTTATCTATGACGAAATTGACAAACTATAGCCTAAACAACAATCTTTCCTGAAATTACCTTGACCCTAAAAGAAAAACTCCCCCATATATTCAATTTCAAACTTGAAGCTCCAGTAAGAAATGAAGAGCACAGAGGGCTTAGTAAGTGTCCAAAAAAATAGAATTTTTGTAACAAATTCAATGAAGATGTGTAGCTGCTTTGCACTATTTTTTAAAATATTTTTTAATTCATTTTTGTTGAAAGTATAACTTGTGGCTAAAAAATGAAACCATCAAACCTCACCAGTCATGAACAATAGAAATATCTGTACAAAAGATGAAATGGCATTGGTTAATACAGAAAAGGGAGGCGCCATGGTCTATAAAGCCATGCAGTCATGAATACAGAAGAAAACACACACTCAAGCAATAGGGTGGATGCAAACCTAATGTATATAAAGCATAACCTTTTGCTACCTCAAGAGCTTCGTGAGTCCTGTTGCTGCAAAGTTTGGCGAGGCACATGCTGCCTTTAACTCTGTAAACTGTGAACTATACTAAGCGATTGCATGCGAACAAGAAGAATGATGTCGATGCATTGAATGCACATAAGATTAATTAAAATGAATTATGAAAAATATTTCACAAAGTTAAAGTTGATTGGTAGGTTTAGGGGTTTCTGGCCGGGCCTTGTAGAGCTTCATTGTTGGATTTCTGAGATATGGCACCCAATTTTGGAAGGTGATGTACAAATTTATTCCATTGCAAAAAGGTTCTTTGTGGTGGTTTTTGACAATGAAAAGGATGGGAAAGTTGTGCTCTATTATTATCAAAGGAGTTGGGAGGACAAACACATGCTCATGTTGAAACCATGGCATCCAACTTTCAACCTAAACATGAAATCCTTTGGGTTGGTTCCTCTTTGGGTTAGACTTCCTAACCTCCCATTACACTTCTGGTTAGATTCATGCTTTGAAACTATAGGCAATAAGTTAGGGAAATTTTTGGGAGTTGATGAGGGTTCACTTAATTTTCCGCACACTACATTTGCACGCATCTTGATTGAAATGGACATTACAAAGGATCTCCCTACAATTGTATCTTTGTAATATTCTAGAGGAGATTGGTTACAACTGCTTGACTGTGAAGGATTGTCATTTCATTGTCGTAGTTGTTTCAACATGGGCCATATTGCTAAGCATTGCTCCAAGAGAAAGCGGATAGGGAACTTGGTGGAAAGAAGCTTCCCCCATCATTATTTAGTGAAAAAAGCAGATTTGGCTGGTAAAATTTTGAATAAGAACCCAATTACTACAGCTTCATGTGAACCCCCACAGAAGGAACAAGTGTCTACGAAGGGTATTTCATCTGGGGTGGTATAGGACTATGTACCTAAAGGTGAGCTAGGCGAAGGGTTGGAATGTTTGTGCCTAGTGTCTTCAAAGGGAAGTAGCATACCAACTGAGGATATAAAAGAGCCTAAATGGAGAAATGGTCAGGAAGAAATGTGGCACAAGGTACAAGAGAAAAATAATAAGAGGGATATCACTTTAAACATGATTTTGCGCTCCCATGATAAAAGAAAATGTCATAAATAGGTAGGAGTAGTGGGTTTGAAGTGTTCTGCTACAGATTTTGTACTGTTCTTCAATTGTTAAGTGTGTTTAAATGTCAGGAAGGGGGACATAAATTGGGTAGATTTTGTGGAGGTTTTTCTTTTTTTGCTAGAAGTTTCTTATGGATGTGATTACTGGTTGTAATACTCTTTAGATCAATAAAAATATTGCAAGGTCTCCTTGTCTCCTTGCCTTTACCTATAAATAAATAAATATATATATATATATATATATTTGTTTTTATAATATAAATATAAACATAATTAAGTTTAATTACAAAAATAAATAGTATTTATTTAGTTCATTATTGGAAGAAATATAAGTAAATTAAGGTTTTGATAAAAAAAATGGCACATGGTCAAAGCAAAGTAGGTGAGCATAGCAACAAAGACTACTAAAGGGTGTAAGAGGATGAGGAATTTGGCTAGAGCTAGGGTAAGATGGTTGCAAGAACATTTATCATTGGTGGGGATGGAGCAACTACCAAGCAAGGCATAGAGGCGTGTTTGACAAAGGAAGGGGGATAAATAACTGGGCAGAACCCAAAACCCTAATTTGCAAAATCTAGTGATAAAAGGTAATGCAATTCCCCTTAATAACAAACCACTAGATAAGTGTATTGCTTTTGTTTTAGAGAATTCAACATGGAAGAATAGAATTGCTAAGTTAAAAGAAAATGCTTTTTCATAAAATGGGTGAGAGATTCGCCATAAAAGGGAAAATTTCTACACTAGTGCCATAAGCATTGGGGTAGAGATATTATTTTGAAATTGCTACCAAGATGCTTTTTCATGGTGGAATGCCACAAAGAAGGGAAAAAAAGATATAGCTTGAGGGGAGGTCCATGTCTGATGGATGGATCAAGATTCTTCATCAAATACTAGGAGTTAAATTTTAATCCTCTAAGGTAGGAGGTCAAAAAGGTCCAACAATAGCTAGGGTTGTATAATTTTTTGTAGGATTGCTAGAATTAGGAAACCTTTGAAGAAATTGGGAATAAAATAGGGACATTCACTAGTGTAGATGATAAGATTGAAGAAGGTGATTTCAATATCTATGTGAGAATTTTTGTAGAGGTGGCATTCAATGATTAGATCCCTTCAAAGATTAAAATTTTATTTGACATACAAGTTTGGATATAAAAGGTAGAAAAGAACATCCCATCATAGAGGTGTCATTCATATGAACATCTATCATAAGATTGTCTAAAGAAAAATGAGAATAAATTTGTGAACAAAATGCTAAGTTCATTAGAGAACGAAGCACCAACAAAGCCAAAGAAGGTGTGATCTATGGAAAATGAAATGGGGTGTTCAAGAAATATGAAGGAATTGTCTGGGGATGGTGTAGAAGTAAAATAGGCCTAATCAAATTACACCCCTAGGGATCAATGGAAAATGTAGGTGAAATAATACAGAGGGAGGATACAAAGGTCCTACTCTAGGAGAAAGATAAATATAAGGAGGGTGCACCAGTGGTCAAAAGCCTACCTCCCATCCAAAAAA
>VDFB02321421.1:0-66250 GCA_007258455.2 Sequoia sempervirens | reverse complement strand
ATTCACTTATCTTGAATAGTGTGATTACTACCTAATCTCATAGTTCATTTTAATTTATCACTTAATTATGAAACTCCCACATGGGTTACCTAGGCACCACTTTGTGCGTTAGCCCCCATTGAGAGCCTCTCCCCTACTAACAACAAGGAAACACAATAAAGTCAAAAGAGAAAGCCAACTTTCACAATCACAAAATCTCATTAACATATAAAACAAGGTGAGGAAAAACCCTTCCTGTAAAAAAGTTCCATCCACATGGGTGAATATATTGTGCAAGGCTAATGATCATCATAAACACAATCAATACAAAGCAAACCAACACTAAGGTTTATCAAAATTTCTATCAAGAGAATTTCTTCCTAGCCTCTAGAAGACTCCTAATACATAAAGAGTTACTTTTCTTGCTCTCCTATTTATCCTTTTGCAAATATGCCCTTGAATTTGTAGTATAACTTGTGAAAATACCTGCAAATTATAAGTATAAATTTGGAGAAGAATAGCTATTAAAGTGAAAATGGAGAAGGAAGGTTCCTTTTATAGAAAACCCTTCGAATGGACAGCTGAGATTAATCCTCTAGAAGGATTCCAAGATCAATGGATGGGAATGCATGAGAGGGAGGTTACAAAATGGATGGTTAAGATTAAGTCTCAGAAAAGATGCCAAGATAAACGGTCCAAAATTGATGCAGCAAAAATATGCCATACATGGAAAAGCTATGACACAGATGGTTATGATGCCTAATAGCTATGATAGACATGCAAGACATGCAGGCTATGACAAAAATGAATGTTATGACATGGGATTATGATAGAGCATCTTTGACTAGGTGGTGCATAAATAATTTATTTTAAATTATTTATTCAAAAATGGAGAGAGTGGAGGAAATGGACAAGTGGAAAATAAATTATTTATTCAAATTATTTATTTGGAGAAAATGAAAAGAGGAGAATTTAAATAAATTTATCAATTTAATTAAATGGAGAGATGAAAATTAGACCTTAAATAATTAATTTAGATTAATTATTTAATAGGGGAGGTGGCGTGGGATAGTTAAATAATTTTAATAATTATTTAACTATGGAATAATTAAAGGACCATTAGTAGATAAATAATTAATGGTAATTATTTGACTCTAGATGGATGGTGACAAAATAATTAAATAAATAATAATTTATTTAACTATTAAAGAAGAGGGAGAAATTTGTGATGCAATTAGTCTATTTAATCAACCTGGATAGAATAAAGATTAGAAAGTTAATTAATTAAATAATTATTAAAAATTATTTAATTAATGGAGGAATATGATCAAACATAATTGAATAACTAAAATTATTCAATTATCGAAGGACGAGGATGAAGAAAAATAACACTCATGTAGGCTTAGGAAATTTTTCATTGTCTACATTTTTCCCCTCTTTGACATAATGCAATTCATCGCATTGTGTCAAAGAAATTTAATTCTAAAATATGCCCCAGTGAAAGAAGAATGACGAGGACGGTTGTGTATGCCCCATCGAGAGGACATGTGAGTTCAAAGAACATGAGTGTGCTCTAGAAATGGATGATAAGACTAGAGGATGAAGGATGGAAGAAATGTTAGCTTGGAAGGGGATGGATATTAGCATGGAAGAGAAAGGAGGATGAAGATGGAAAGCTAGATGTGAAATGATAAGGGAACCAACTTTCATGCTTACATTTTTATATTTATCATCATTGGGAAGATTATTGTAATGGCCAAAAAACACCATGATATGATGTAGACCAATGTGCAAGGTTGTACCATCATGTGAGACAAGCAACCACAGACAAGGATGATCATGACTCATACTAAGAGAGCGATTGCCCCAGTCTTTTTGTCATAATCAACCACAAAAAATAAAGATAGGAAAGAAAAATCATGAAACGTCATTGCTCCTCTAAATCTTGTTATCAGGACATCCTCGAGGAACTAGCATCATGATTTCCAAAAGACAAAACAAGCATCCTAAAGTTAAATTCCAAGTGCTTGCCAAGCGTCTGAATGTCGAAATTTTAAGTTTGTCAAGTTTGTCAAGTGTGGTGGAATGTCGGATGTCTTGGTGTCAAAATTCTAGGGTTGACGATATGAAGATGCCAGATTGGTGTCAAGTTTAGGAAGGACACATCTTGAATGATGTCAAGATGCCAGATTCAGAAAGGACACATTTTGAATGATGTCAATGCCAGAGTGATACCGAATTCGGCAAGGACACATCCCAAATGAGGTCGATGTCAATATTTCAAATTGATGTCAAGTTCAGGAAGGACACATCCTGAACAATGTCAGTGTCAAGATGCTAAATTGATGTCATGTTTGGGAAGGATACATCCTGAATGATGTCGATATCAAGAGAAATACATCTCAAATGTCATGAGAATCCTCAAAATTCTAGATGACCGTGATGATACCTAAGAAGGACACATCGTAGGGCATAATTAAATGATGGGCTACCCTTGAGAAGGACACATCTGTAGAGTAAGCAATATTTGACTAGTTTGACTAAGTTTGATTGAGTTTGATCGATTTTGATATGCGAAGATGATTGTCATGCTTGATTGACAGACTATAGAAGTTTGCTTGGGTAGATTGTTCTTTTGAATTTTGAAAAATATCATGATAAATTTAAATAATATTTCATGTGTGTGAGAAAATTATGCAATGAACCCTAATGGACTAACCTGGTGTGGCCTTGGGGGCTCATCGATAGATGGCCTTGCCTATGTCATACACTCAGAGACCTCATAGTTTGACATGACCAATGACTTTGTCTTGTTGACCAAAGATTGAGTCATGATTTATTTTAACAAACCTAATAAGACTGACCTAATGTCTTGGGGGCTTGAAAATGAGCCTTTCCTACATAGAAAGTGCATAGAGACAATGTAGTTTGATAATGGAAAAGACTAATCAATACTTGAATTGACATGACCATGTTGACAGACATGACTCCATTTTTTGGAGTTTTTGTGTTTTCTTCAAGACGATTTTCAAATTTTAGGTCTTTTTTAAGGACATTTTTCAATTTTTCGATCTTTTTTCAAGATTTTTTTTAATTATTAGGTCTTTTTTAGGACATTTTAATTTTAGGTCTTTGTTTATGACATTTTTTTTATTTTTAGGTCTTTTTTTAGGACATTTTAGATTTTTAGGTCTTTTTTAAGACATTTTATGATTTTTAGGTCTTTTTTAGGAAATTTTACGATTTTTAGGATCATGTGCGATACCCACTGTAGTCTCATGATAAAATTTTTACCCTAGTCAAGTTGAGAATGAGCCAGGAAAAATGGAATGTAAAGAAAAGGCATGACTATCATGGACAATGGATAATATGCAAGACTTGATTTCAACCATTATTAGCCATGGACAAAAATGTCATGATGTCAGGGTGAAGTGTTATGAAAAATGTCAGAAAGAGTATGTTCATTAGGTACAAAGGTAGATAGAGTGATAGTAGATGGCACAATAATGACTAACTATGTCACATGGCACATGTTTACCAAGTTTTCACCACGGTACTTATCCAAAGTGCCTATTTACTTGGTTTTCACTATTGGAAAAATTATTTCTCTTTATTTTTGTCATCACCATTTTTTTTTAATTCTTTTTTTTTGTTGGTGTCACCAGGATGCCTATTTTCCAAGTTTTCATCAAGGTGACAATTTTTTGTATTTTTCAATGTTTTTGTATTTTTAACTGGTTTTAAGCAGGCTTTCTGATGTTATGCATAGAATTTGCACAAATGTTAACTATTGATTGGCTCTGTCAACTGTTCACCTTTAGGAGTAGCTAATTGATATGGTCCAAAACTAGATGATGCTACGATAATGTAAGGGCCCAGCCAATTGGGATCAAATTTTCCTAGCTTCTCCCTATCTAACTAATTCTTAAGATTCTGCATGAGAACTAGGTCACTTATGTCAAACTGTCGAGACATCACCCTTTTGTTATAACTTCTACAAAGACGATTTTGGTATGCTTGTAAATGATTCAATGCATTGTTTCTACATTCATCCAGCATTTCTAACTCATGCAGTCTTGATTGTTTGTATTCTTGATCAGTGATGATGCTTTTCATGGAGACTCACAAGGATGGAATTTTGATCTCTATGGGAAATATGGCTTCAACTCCAAAGACAAGGACAAAAGGAGTGGCACTAGTGGGGGTACATATGCTCATACGATATGCCCACAAAGTAGGGTTGAGTTGGATGTGCCAGTCACGACCAACATCATTGACAGTATTTTTGAGGAGTTTGATAATGGTTTTATTAGATTCCTCAGCTTGACCATTTCCAAGTTGGTAATAAAGCGTCGAAAAGTGGAGGTTGATATGGAAACATTGACATAGTTCACAGACCTCCTGATTTATGAAGGGATGACCATTATCCATGATAATGGATTATGGAATGTTGTATTGAAAAATTATATAATTGAGGATGAATTCAGAGATTTTTTTTCCAGTAATGTAAGTGAGTGGAATGGCTTTGATCCACATAGTAAAATACTTACTGGCAGTGATAATGAATTTGTGTCTACTGGAGGATGTAGGGTGGATCTTGCCCAAGAGATCAAGTCCCCATTGTGTGAAAGGCCAAGAAGAAGTGATCGGCCTCAACTCTTGTGCTAGAGTGTGAATGAAATCATTGTGAATCTAACATTAGCAACATGTTCTTACAAATTCCAGTGCATCCTTTTCTAGTGTTGGCTAATAGTACCCAAGTCTAGTAATTTTTTTAGCTAAGGACGGGCTACTTGAATGGGAACCACATATACCCTCATGCACTTCCTATAAGGCCATTTTCGCTTCATTAGTGTCAAGACAATAGAAAAGGATATTTTCAAAGCTACAATGGTAAAGGGTGTCACTGATGATAAGATAACGTGAAGCTTTGCAGATAAAGGACTTTCTTTGGTTGTTGGAAAGGTTTTGGGGAAGGATTTGCGAATGAAGGTAGTAAAAAATGTCCTTATACTAGGGAGAACTAGAACCAACAAGCTCATAGACCATTTTTGATTTAGGGTCATCATAAGGAGGAACCAATAACTACTCAACCAAAAACTCAAATTGTGGGACATTGCTGGGAATATCAAGAAAAGATCCAATTGTTGCCATAGCATCAACATCCTTGTTCTATGTTCTTGGAATCAATTCAAAGCATAGCTTGTGAAAATATGTTAGAAAACTATCAACCATCCATTTATAAGGCATTAGCTTCTCATCTTTATTTTCATACTCATCATTGACTTGGTTTATAATTAACTAAGAATCGCTGAGGACCTGCAGATTCTTGATTTTCTACTTGATATCCATTCAGAGTCCTATAATTAGTGCTTCATACTCTACCATGTTATTAGTGCACAGAAATGCGATGCAGAATGACTTTGGGATGGAATCTCCTTGTGGAGTAATGAATAATATTCCTTCTCTTGAGCCATGATTAGTATGAGATCCATCAAAGTATAATTTCCAAGCCTGTTGGGACTCCACGTGAAATACGAACTCATATGGAAAATTTGTTGTAAGAAGATAATTATTTGGTATTGGTGCATCTACGATCTGGTCCGCTATTACTCATCCTTTGATGGCTTTTCTCTTGGCATATTGAATATCATATTCACTAAGGATCATGACCCATTTTTCTAAATGTCCTATCAATGTTGCTCGACTCAAAAGGTACTTCAAGGGATCAATCTTGGCTACCAAGTATGTCTTATGGTTTAACATGTAATGCCTTATTTTTTGGGCTACAAATACAACTGCCAAACAAGCACATTCAATGGGTGTGTAATTTAGCTCATACTCCACCAGTGTTATACTAATATAATATATGGATCTTTCTTTTTTTCATAGTCATTTTGTGCTAGTAATGTGCCCAGTGCCAAAGTAGTTGCAGAGATGTACAAAATTAATGGATTTTGTTGAATAGGAGGCATGAGAACTGGAGGTGATAATAAGTATTGTTTGATATGGTTGAATGCCTCTTGACATTTTTCTATCCACACAAAGGGGATCCCTTTGCATAGGATATACTGGAATGGTTGGCACCTATCTGCAAGTTGAGCAATGAACCATCTGATAGATTGAAGCCTACCTTGTAGCATTCTTAGGTCACTAATTCCCTTAGGAGAGGCATATCAATATAGCTCTAACTTTAGTGGGATCAACTTCAATGCCTCTATGGAAGACTATGTATCCCAATAACTTGCCTAATGTTACACCAAAAACACACTTTTTTTAGGTTCAAATGGACCTTATATTCTTCTAGCCTCCTAAAAACTTTGTCTAATACTGAAATATGGTCTTTTCTTGTCAATTATTTTTCCAAAAGGTCACCCACATAGTCATCCATTAGTGTGTGTATCATGTCGTGGAATATTGTTGTCATTTCCCTTTGATATGTAGTGCCTACATTTTAAAGACCAAATGAAATTACAGTCCAACAATATGTACCCTAAGGGCATGTAAAAGTAGTTTTGTGTTGGTCTTCAGAGGCAATACATATATGATTATAACTAGAAAAACCATCCATAAGGGACATCTCATATCTAGTTGTAAGGTCCACAATGATGTCAATGTTCGGTAGAGGGAAATCATCTTTAGGTCATGCTTTATTGAGATCTCAGAAGTTTGTGCATATGCGAATCAGTCCAGTATACTTGGTGATGGGGACGAGGTTGGATATCCATTTTGTATAGTCAATTGACCTAATAAAACCTACATCCAACAATTTTCTAAGTTCAACTTTAACCTACATCCATTCTATATAGTCTTGTCCAAAGTCTGCCATTTTTCTTTTCTTTTGTTGAAGTCTTGTTTCCACCATCAAATAAATTGCTCAAATGAAAATGATGTCAATTCAAGTATGACACTAGTCTATGTTTTTGTATTTTTGTGTGATAATGGATGACAATGCAAAGAGATGATAATGGAACTATTCAAAAATCCAAGATGACTAGGATGACTATGCAAAGAGATGATAATGCAAGTATGCTAAAAGCCAAGATGACTAGGATGGCGATGTTGACTTGGATGACAATGCTGATTAGGAAAATGACTATGTGGACTAGGAAAATTGCAAGGTAAAGGTGAAAAATGAGGACTAAGGTGATGAACTTGAATAAAGAGGTAACTAATGTAGGTTTTAGGTTCAAAATGATGACTAAGATGCACAACATTTTTGAATTTTTTAGGAATAAAGTATACAAGCTATGAACTAAAATGAATGCAATTTGGAGACAAGAGTACCTAAGCACTCTAAGCTTAATCTTTTTTTTCCATTTTAGTTACCAAATGACTTGTTGAAAATGAAAGAGTGACAAGGTCAAGATGACTAGTGAGTTTTCCTTACTAGACTATTGAGTTGGAAATTCTCACAAAAGGGACAATGATTGAAAATAGGAATGATAACTAAGTCCAAGATAACCTAGTTTCGAAAGAAATAATTTTTCAAATTGTGATGAGGTTAACCTAATCCAAAGTATGCAAAGATGAAAACCTAGGGTCAAGATAATGCCTTAAAATATGATTATGAAGCCTAATGTATGCAACTAAAATTTGAAAGATTAAAACTATGGTCAAGAATACAAACTAATGGTTGAATAATGAGGATTTTGAGAAATTTCAAAGTTGATTTTTGACATAGACCTCTTAGAAAAAAAAATGTTCGAAAGTGGGATGAGACTTTTTTTTTATGTTTTGTTGAAAATTCTAAGTTGTCTGAGGTTGATTGTTTGTGTCCAGACTTGTGAATGTTGTGTATATTGTTTGAAAATCTAGAAAGAAATTGACATGCACAATGTTTTAGTGTAAGTAAATGCACGTAAGACAAACATGATCCTAATAGGCCAAGGGCTTGTATACTTGGTATAGCCCACCAATATACCCTAGATTGGTGTTGAACACCTCTCCTTCTCGAGAGTGGATAACTTAGAAGTTTGGTGGCACTGGCTCCCCTCCATGACACTCATTTCTACAGGCACACCAACTTTGGATTCTTGGGTAGTCACTTCCCAAGAATTACTATCTCTACTCAAGGGATTCAATAGTGAGTATCTTCAGGCATGATATTATACCCTGCACTATATCAAGCAATGATTGAAAATGGTTGGCTTCTAAAACAATAGGTGTCTAGTTAGGGCATCCATTCAAGTGGCCACACATGGGGCGAGAGACTAATCACTGATTAGGTGGAACTCTAGCTTGAAGAGGTTAGACTCAACAGGGTTTGTGGGAGTACTACTCCGTCCATGTGACACATCTACACTCATGGTACTTGAACTTTCTTCAAGTACCCATTTTATATCCCGGCTGGAAGTGGCTTGGATTTAGCCTGTTACTGGTTGGGTCATCCCTTAAGGTGAGTACTCTTTCCCTTAAGGTAGACCCATTTATAGAAATAATAATTGTTTCTCTTACACCTAGGATTTCTTGAAATAGCAAAGGGAGAGGATACTTCAATTATTAAGTCGTGAGGGTGATAGAAAATAAGGTGGGTCTAGTTTTATGATCACCTAGTTTTTACAAGGTGGGAGCATAATGGCCTACATCTTCAAGGACAATCAGACAAAATCAAACACATGAACTCATTTTAATGCACCAATGGAAGTGTTTTCTAAACTAGAAATCACAAACACATTGTTTGAGAAATGAGCCTTTGACTAATGAAGCTGAAAAACCACAAGTTAGTAGTTTCATAAATGTCTTGGACCAACGAGAAAGTTGCAAAAAACTAAGTTATAACAAGAGATTAAAAACTAAATTAAAATTTAGTAAATAACTAAACTAGAAAATGAAGAGACTAAACTAAACTAAGAAAAGGAAATCAAAGAAAAATAAAAACTAAGAGCTCAATTTTTTTGTTGCTCCAAAAGAAGAAATTTTTGGGAGCCCCGCTCCAAAGCCACACTCTATAAAGAGAGGATTAGTAAAAAAACTTGAATGAAAACAACAAACTAAAATAGTGATAACTTTCTAAAAGTTAAAAAATAAATAAAACCGTAGATATCTATGGAAAGCTAAGACATAGACCTTCAAAACCCAGAAAAAGTTTTGCAAAATCCTACACAACAAAAGTATTAGAAACACAAGAAAATTCAGGTATTAATAACTAAATCTTAAAAAGCTGTGATCACTAAAACAACCATAACTTTCTCAAATCATAATGAAATTTTAAACTGTTTGAGGTTCCAGAAAGTTGAGAATGAGGCCTACAAAACCTAGATAATGGTTTTAAAAATTTTATGCGCCCATTTTTCTATGCTCAAAAGAAGATGAGACTTCATATGAATTCTTGGCTATAGCCTGAAAAACAACAAAAATAAATAAGAAAACACACAAATTTCTATAGAAAATTGTTGGGTTCACCAATGTGAGATGGGATAAAAAATAAAATAGCATAGGAAAAGTGACAGCTAACACTTCTAAACTATTAACCTCATCCAAACAAGAGAAAACAATGAAAGCATAAGGAAAATAAATCAAATCAAAATACTCCCCATGCTTGAACTTGAATGACTTCGCTTGCTCTCCTATTTCTCCTTTTGTAAATATGCCTTCAGATTTGTAGTGTAACTTGTGCAAATACCTACAAATTGTAAGTAGAAAGTTGGAGAAGAATAGTTGTTAAGGTGAAAATAAAGAAGGAAGGTTGCTTTTATAGACAACCCTTCGAATGGATGGCTGAGATTAATATTCTAAAAAGATTCTAAGATCAATGGGTGGGAATGCATGAGAGGGAGGTTAGAAAATGGATGGTTGAGATTAAATCTCAAAAAAGATGCCAAGATCAATGGTCCAAAATTGATGCACCAAAAGTATGCCATGCATGGAAAAGCTATGATGCTGACAGCTATGATGCCTGACAACTATGACAGACATGCAAGACATGCAGGCTATGAAATAAATGAATGTTATTATAGGGGATTATGATAGATCATTTTTTACTAGGTGGTGCATAAATAATATATTTTAAATTATTTATTCAAAAATGGGGAGAGTGGAGGAAATGGACAAGTAGAAAATAAATTATTTATTCAAATTATTTATTTGGAGAAAATGAAAAGAGGACCATTTAAATAAATTTATCAATTTAATTAAATGGAGAGATGAAAATTATACCTTAAATAATTAATTTACATTAATTATTTAATAGGGGAGGTGGCGTGGGATAGTTAAATAATTTTAATAATTATTTAACTATGGAAGAATTAAAGGGTCATGAATAAATAAATAATGAATGGTAATTATTTAACTATAGATGAAAGGTGACAAAATAATTAAATAAATAACAATTTATTTAAGTATTGAAGAAGAGGGAGAAATTAGTGACACAATTAGTTTATTTAATCAATCAGGATAGAATAAAGATTAGAAGGTGAATTAATTAAATAATTATTAAAAATTATTTAATTAATAGAGGAATATGATCAAACATAATTGAATAACTAAAATTATTCAATTATCGAAGGACGAGGATGAAGAAAAATGACACTCGTAGGCTTAGAACATTTTTCATTGTCTACAACTCCATTTAAAGACATAAATAAGAAATGCAAGTTAAGTTAATAAGGATATATATATGTGTGTGTGTGTGTGTGTGTGTGTGTGTGTGTGTGTGTGTGTGTGTGTTGAATATATTCGAACATCATTTAAATGTGCAGTAACCAAAATTGAATATCATTTATACATACCTTGAATAAAAATTTGAATATCATATATAATATATATATATATATATATGCGTTGAATATATTCGAACATCATTTGAATGTGCAATAATGAAAATTGAATATCATTTATACATACCTTGATTAAAATTTTGAATATCATATATAATTTGCATTGAATAAAAATTTGAATATCATTTATACTTTTAGTGAACAAAATTGATTATCATTTATACTTCCACTGTCATATATACAAACAACATACAGTTATTAATATGTATGGCCAAATTTAATATACTTCCCAAAAACTAATTTCTGTTTGACTGAACCTAGCAAATGGGATTAAAGTAGGAAGCTAGTAGCTAATACCTATGTCAGGGTACACATGTGATTGAAAATTCAATATGGAGCTAACTCTTAAGTTTATCACTCCCAATCTAGAGTTGACTCAAATTCGTATGCTAGACTTTTAAACAACCAATTGAACATATAAGATCAATGAATAAGGGAATAAATGTATAGGAATAGTGACTGGGTCTTCACTTAAACTATATGACTCATTGGGGTAGTGGTGAAGGTGACTTAAGTAACTAAATCTAAGTTAAAATGAATGCAAACAAAGGGTTTAAAAAAATGATATGCAAGCAATCAATAAGACAAGGAAATGTATGGTATACAAAACAAAACTGTTGTAACAGACCTCCCCCATTTCCACCCACAGAGGAAGGAGAAATTTATAGTGTCACCCTTTCAAAACTACATTCCATCTTTAAGATGAGGTTGATTACCACCGGGGATCTACCTAATCCTTTACTCAGATTGATAAGGACTAAATAAATAACTAGAACAGAGCAGAAACCTATGTTAACTAATGATGAGCTTTAAACATAAGATTATCGAATGCTTGGGAAATAAAGACTACGACTACCAAAAGTCCACATGTTTTAAATTCATCCAATCACAAGTACAATAACCATGACTTGATCCAGGACTAATATAAGAGAAATATAACAATCAAATTTAGGGAATAATACAGAGCAATAAATAGAAATGACAAAACGTTGTGAAAGAAAAATATCCCAAAGGTTGCATGAAACTTATGGAATAAGAATAGCTCAAATTGAACCATTTATTTTATTTCAGGCAACATAATCTTACATCATTTGTTTCTGATTCAACATTAAAAATGGAGGAATAATAATGGAACCTGGTTTATATGCTTTTCAAAACTGAAGTCTTCATTTAAAGCTCATCCAAATTCTAGCTTCTACTACTTTTTAGTTTCCACAACTTTGCAAAAACTCGAAATTTCAAGCTTCCAAAACCTGCATGAAATTTTTCAAGAACTAGATGAAAAATTCATGACCAAGAGAAGCAAGATTAGTTTCTTGAAAATTAATCAAAAACCCCTCTCTCGGTTAACTCTAACTTATTCATTTACTCTTCTTTATTTCCTATTACTCCATGCACTCTAGAAATTAATTATTTTATTTATTTTTCTTTTATTATTTGCCACACTTAATATTTGCACACAAAAGATCAAACAAGTAAAATATTTAGTTTATTAATTTAATCTTGCATATAATTTGTTTGCGCAATCTCATAGTTCAATATATTTATTTAAATATTTCATTTTAAGCCATAAATTTTAATTTATTAAGATCAAATAAATACTTTAGTAATATTTTATTTAATCTATACTTCTATTATATAAAATCTTTTATTTTAATTATTCCAAAAACTTTTAATTTTGATAATCTTTATTTTAATGTAATAATCAAACCAAATAACTAATCATGAACATCACTCAAATGAACATACTACCAAGCAATACCTAACTATAAAATTAAACGAAAGGTGAAATGACAACAACATTGACAAAACAACATGAAGTGACCTTATAGACAAGGTGTGACAGATAGATACTCATCGTCGACAAGGATGATGGATCAACATGGGGGGAACCAATGCTGTCTCCAAGTCAACTATCTCTATTGGGTATAAGGCACACTCAAACCTGACAATTCAGGTGGAGTCAATGCTTGGTACCTACAACCTACAACCTACAACAAACCACATGGTTGAACATGTACATAGACAAACAAGAAAACACACGTGAAGGGAAAACTTGTAGCATCGAAGGGCACTCACAAGCGAGTGATGTGGCCCTATTCCCCTTCACCAATACATCAATACACAATAAATAGATATTAGATCTTGATCCTATAAACACATAATACTCATATCAATGATAACTCACATAAACAATTAAACTAATCCACTAAGCATGGTATAAGCATAAAACATCAGATATAAATATGTCATTATAACTATGCATCAAAGTGTCATAATATCCAAGTATCAACAACAAGTATCATAATATTCAAATACAATCCAAGTAACTATTAGAAGTGGAAAGAAAAGTAAGGGGAACTACATCCTCCCCCGCTAGGACCAAGCTTACTCCTCAAACCCTAGAAAAAGATATGGGTATAACTCTCTCATCCTGGAAGCATCCTCCTAGGTAGTAGAAGACTTGTTATTTGGATCCCACTGGACCCTAACCTGCTCAATGTCTCATCCCCTGAGTGTGAGTTTCCTATGTTGTATGATGCCCACAGGCTCCAAAGCAAGTTACCTATCCTCTACTTGTAATGCATCCCAATCAAGGACATGAGATATATCTATATAATAGGGTCTAAGAACTGAAACATGAAACACATCATGAAACAAATGACCAAATAATGCCTGGAAAGGAGGCATGCCAATAGAGCTATGATGACTATTATTGTATGCAAAATCCATGAAATACAGGTAGTCCTCCCAACATGACTGTTGATCCATGACATACATCTGAAGCATATCCTCGAGGATCTGACTGATTCTCTCAGTCTTCCCTTCAGTCTCTATATTACAAGCTAAACTAAAGTTCAACTGAGTCCCCAATGCATGTTGTAGGGATGTCCAAAGAGCTGAACTAAACACTAGATCTCTATCTAAAATAATCCTACAAGGAATACCATGTAATCTAAAAATTTCCTCCATGAAAACTATGGCCACTGATGAAGCATTGTATGAGGATCAAATAGGGGAGAAGTGTTCTGCCTTAGTCAACCTATCCATAGTGACCATAATGGCAACATGTCAATGGGAAGAAATGGGAAAACTAATAATAAATCATAATGAGATGATATCACATTTCCACTCTAGGACTAGATGAGGCTGTAAAATGCCTACATGATGATAGCATTTTTTGTTCATTCTTTGACACTCAAGACATCTCGACACAAAATCAACAATATCTCTCCTCATTCCAGCCCAAAAGTATAGTTTTCGAAGGTTTGCATGCATCTTTTTGACACCCAAATGAGATGAATATGGTGCCTGATGTGCCTTTGTCATGGTCAAAGTATGAAGATCTCTCCTGAAGAAGGAATATAAATATGACCCAAGTGCCTGAAAAGGCCATTTAACTCAAGTGAATATCCTAAAAATCTTCCCTCTAAAACTCTATCTGACTCCACCTCAAATCTCACCTCCTAATACCAACTATTAGAAGGAAGTGTCGAAAGGATCTGAATACTCAAGTCCACTCCAAAAGTCACTATTGAAAGCTCATGTCTCCATTGACTAAGTGCATCTGTCACCACATTATCCTTTCCTTGAATGAATTTTACCCCAAAATCATACTCGCATAGGAACTCCATCCACTCTCTCTGCCTCACATTCAAATTAGGTTGCATGAAAATATACTGAAAACTATGATGATCACTATGCATCTCAAACTAATGCCCCAAAAGAAAGAAAGTGCCTCCATCTCATCAAAGCATGAAACATAATGACTAACTCTAGATCATGTGTAAGATATTCAAGTCGTGATCCTTGAGTTTGTGAGACTCATAGGCAATCACACGACCATCCTGCATCAACATTACTCCTAAACCCTCCAAGGAATCATCTATACAAACCAAAAAATCCCTAGTAGGATCAAGAACAACCAAGATAGGTGTAGTGGTCAATATCTCCTTAAGATTCTAAAAAGTTTCCTATCATTTCTCTGACCAAATAATTTTTTTCCCTTTCCTCTAAAGAGAAGTGATGGGGTGGGATATCCTCAAAAAACCCTATACAAACTATCGACAGTAACCTGCCAAACCCATGAAACTGTGAACCTATTCAACATTAGTAGGTGCAGGCCAATCGATGATAGCTTGGATTTTTAAAGGATCCATGAAAATACCCTCACCATAAATACCATGACTCAAATATTTCACCTCTATCAGGAAGAACTTGCACTTTGACAAATTTGCATACAATTGGTTCTCCCTCAAACACTATAACACCTACTTGAAGTGTTCCTCATGCTCCTCCATGGTCCTTGAATAGGTCAAAGTATCATCTAAAATTACTAGGAAAAATTGGTCAAGATAGTAAAACATGCCATTCATCAAACTCATGAACATAGATGTCGCATTCGTCAACTCAAATGACACAACTGTGAACTTGTAGTGTCTGTAACAAGTACAAAATGTGGTCTTATGTATATCTACCAAGAATATTTGCAACTGATGATATCTTGACTTAACATCAATCTTTGAAAATACCCTAGCTCCCTTGATCTCATCAAATAGATCATCAATCCTCAGCAATGGATACCTATTTCTCACTATCACCTTGTTCAACTACTAGTAATCAATGCACAATCAAAGGGAGTCATTCTTCTTCACAAAAATAACTAGTACTATCTAAGGAGAGACACTAGGAAAAATAAACCCCTTCACTAAGAACTCCTCAAGTTCTAACCAAAGCTCCTTAAGCTCCTAAGTGGTCATCTGGTATGGAGCTCTTGAAATGGGCTCAGGTCTAGGCACAAGATCTATCTTAAAACAAATGTCACGCTTGGGTGGCATCCCTAGAATCTCGCTAGGAAAGACATCAACATACTATATAAGGATGTGATGACTATCAAGAGACACCTCCTAGCTCTCCCCTAACTCCAAATCATTAATTGTCACTACAAACAGCTAACAACCCTACCACATACACCTCTTCAACTACATATCAGAGATCATCCTCAACGAAATAGGCCTTTGTACACCAACTACCTTAACCTCACTACCAGAATCACCTATGCACCATGCTAATTTACATTGACAATATATGATTGCTCTGTGAGCCTCTAACCAATCTATGACCAATATAATATAATATGAATCAAGGGGAATAATATGAAGGTCAACTATGGTGCAAAGAGACCCAATCCTCAAACTACAACCACAAATAAGAGACTCAACTACGACCTTAGCATTAGAGGCCAACTCAACCTTCGACATATCATCCTACTTTGATGCCACTAGTCCACATCGTGCTACTATGGAAGGAGAAATAAAGGAATTTGAAGCACCTAAATCAAAGAGAATAGAGACTCTACTAACCTATAACACACCTAATGTCTCAACAACTTTACATTGGTGCTCAGTCTAGTGGTTATCAATCATAGAAAAAACTTTGTGTGATCTAGTTGTACACCATACTGTCAACTCTGAAGCCACTAGTCTTTGACTAAATCTAGATGCATCCTACTAAGGACACTATCTAGCAATATGACCCTGCTAATGACAAGAGAAGCACCCTATACCTCTAATAAAACCTTTACCACCTGGAGGTGCATTAGACTGTTGAGCACTGCCCCTATTAACTATAGACTGTGAACTCTAAGTTGGCTGATCAGAGTGATAATGCTTGTTTCACCTCCACTTCATGTCTCTCCTAGATTGAAACCTATCAAGCTATCGAGATTGAGAGTTATTATGTTTTGAATGAGATTGTTGATGATGTTTACCACCCTTAGTGGCTGCCTGGTGGCTCCTAGAAGGACCTACTAACTAATTCTGGACAACTCAAGAACTGAAACCTATTGGAGGTGCACTACCAATCTAAACCCCCATCTGACCACCTCAAGCCATAGCCAAATTCTCCTCAACTATATGATCCTTCTCTACAACCACCTCCATGGTTTTTGACTCAAAATCCTGAACACCTCCACTAATACAGGCATTCAATCCCCTAATAAAGTGTTGTACTAACATACCCTCATCATCACCTATGCAAACATAGTGCTTGAGCTAATAAAATCTCTACTCATACTACTCAACTGACATCACCATCTATCTTAGCTCATGGAACTCATTCACACAACATTGTTTCCAATGATCAGACAAGAACCAAGCTCTAAATCTCTCTAAGAACATCTCCCATGAGACTAAATCTACATCCAAATGGAGCTTCTTCTCCTCCAAACACCACCACGTGGAAGAAAAACCTTAGAGATGCATGATATCACACCTAGCCTTGGTGTTTCTACCATATGGATGCATACTAAAACACCTATTTAGATCAATTAACTAGGTCTCTACCTCCAAACCACTACCAGTCCCATCAAAAGTCAGAGGATGTGCTCATAAAAAGTCCCTCATATGTCCAGCCAATACATTCTCCTCCTCAATTACAATCTCTCTCATGGGATATCTCTTTCTCTCTCTCTCACCACCAACTTTTCACCTTCCTGTGTCAAACCAAGATTGGAAGGAACCTCCTCCAGTAAGTCACAAAACTATGCACCCTCAAATCATGGCTAATCTGGATTCTAACCTTCACCTCCTTGATTATTCTATGAACCTTGTTGTTCCTCACAATTAGAATTGTGGGAACTCTAAGGAGGTGAGTCCTGGAAATTAGCCCCATGGCCACCACATGACCTCTACCATGCTCTTGACCTTGACCCTAATATCTAGGCATTATCCTACACAAACACCACCAAGGACAAATTCAGGTTGTTAGATGAGGTCAAAAAGGGAATACTTAACCTTCAAAATCTATGAAACTAAGACAACTTAATGGGCTCTTGTATATACCTAGAGCACCCAATGTTAGAACTTGGGCTTTGGTACCATGTGTAACACCATGCCACAAAACTCTAGAGGACAACACACTAGCACCTAAAACATAACATTTTTTTTTTTTGAAAATGTAATATTCACACAATTGAAAATGAAATATTAATATAAATTCTAACCTAAGTCTTCTAAGGTCCATGACTACGCTACTAGATTTCCCATTAACTAAATTATCAAGAAACTATAAATCATTACATTAGATAAATTTTAAGAACAATATGAGTTCCATTTCATCCTCACATTTACAAGATCAACTAAATTCAAATAATCCATTTTATAGTAACAATATAACAATATCAATATTCATTAAATTGATAATAATATCAATTACATTCATCATTACAAGAGAGAGTCTACAATAATTACAATGACACATAATTACATTATTACATCTTCAACCACAATGCCTCCCTACAAATAGGTGAGGAGAATACACCAGGAGAATAATACATATTGCAATAGTTTATGAAACAATACATGAAAGATAATCCACATGAACTATATTAAGTGAAGAAGTCTTCAAATCTAGGAGAAGTCACCACAAACTCAAACAAAGTGAGGGAACCCAATGGAGAACAAGACACAATCCACTTGACATGATAGCGAAAGGGTCCCACCACCATAATCAGTCAAGAGACATTAGACAACAAAAGGGATAACATGACCTCAATGAACAAGTACAATACAACATCAAACGATAGTACACCACTTCCAGAGGCACACAAAATCAAGGGAAGCAAGAGACAAGGGAATACTAGGTTGTCGTAGGAGGAGTGTCATCACATAGTTTGCTATGGGTTACCCAGGAATATCTTCCTAGGCCTTGGTCCCCCATCCTAGATTACCCTGGTAGCCTATACCGATCTCTGACCCCTCATGCAAATCTATGTGGAATCAACATACCTCTCATGAGGACGAGGCAGTTGATCTTGACATTCTAGGAATTTTGAACTCATCTCAAGCCTATACGAGCACTTGAAGCATGAGTGAGGAATTCAATTATCTTGATTAGTGTAATTACTACCCAACCCCCTAGTTCATTTTAAGTCATCACTTAATTACTCAACCGTAGAAAAATGGACCCTTGTCATTTTCATGGTCTTTAAGGCCTTTCTTCATGATGTTTCTTCTATTTTTCTTTTATTTAATGTTGTAATATGGCTTAAACATGCATATTTAGGAACTAAAATTCAAATAATGACATCTTGTGAAGATGTTGTGAAGTGTTGTAAAGCATTTCTACACTCTTCTAGACTCTATTCATTAAAATTCACCTAAAAAATATCCTTTTCATCACTAATCAAGTCCTATTTTGAAGTGTTGTAAAGTCTTGTAACAAGGTTTCATGCTTTTCTAGGAATAACTTCAATATTTACACCTTTCTTATGCTTTATTTAACCCCTTTATGCCATTATAATCTTTAATTAAGTTCATTTTTTAATGTAAACCTAAAAAATAACATCAACCATTCTTCCCAAAACCCATTTTTAGGTCCTAGGTGGGACCCATTCACCATGGGTGGTGAATGAGTCCCCCTTGGCTCCAAATTCAAAATATTTTAGATTTCCTTTTGTGATTTTATTTAAAATCACTTAATGTCAGCCTGTGATGAGGTATCATTAGGTTACTAAGGCACAATAATGTATAAATAAGTGTTTTTCTCCTCATTTTACATCTTCAAATCCCTACATTCTCACATCACACTCAAGGAATATTTTCATTCACTCAAGCATTCAAGCATCTTACAACATCAAATCAAGCACTAATCAAGCATTTTGGACCATCCATTGACACAACTTCAAATTTTCTTCAACAAGGGTTTGGTAAGTTGATAGCATTTGCATGTTATTTGTTTATCATTCTTTTGCATTTCATTATTTCATTAAGGTTTTGATTACCAAAGTGGGTAAATGACCAAGGAAAACCCCTATTTTCTAACCCTCAACCATTTTTCCCTTCTTGCATGTTTGTTTACAGACCTTTGTGTGTAGATTTAACAAGCGTTTAGGTGTTGAAGAGTGGTCAACAAGTCAACTAGGTGATTCAAGTCAAATCAACCATATTTTAAGCTTTGAGAAGGTATTATGTCTATTTCCTGCAGAATTGACTTTGACAACGCAACAAGCAGACATCCTCATATTTGGTGTTGCAGAGTTGTCTCTTGATTTCTCAAAATTTTGGGAGAGGACTAATTTTTTGCTAGTGGCGAATGAGTCTCACCTTAAGGCTAGAAATCTAAGTTTTGTCAAATTTTGGATCCCAACACTCAGAAACCTATTTTCTACAATTTTCATCACAAGTAGGACTAATTCGCCATCTTGGGTGAATGAGTTCCATTGGTAAATTTATATAATTTCAAACAACATTTAGATCATTCTAGAATCTTCATCAGACCTCTAGGTGAACGCTGTTTCATCTCATTTCTTTCTAAATATTATGCATTTATTCATTGAAAGCTCATTGTTTGCATATCAAATTGTGTTTTCCATCATAGCATAATTCCTAGATTTTGCATACATAATCAGTCATATAGATCATTTAATTACACTGATTTTAGTTCATTTAGCTTAAATAACATCATACACTACCTAATTCGAATGAACCTAGTTAGCATTTTTGGTCTACCTCTATTCTTTTAGGTGAAAAACCCTAGAAGAGTTAGTGAGTATTGTGGCTCCAAAAATATACAATTCATTTTGGTGAACTTGCATTTTTAACACTTTGCATTTCTAATTCCATTTACATATTGCATCCTAGATTACACTTGTATCAACATTCAATTAGGGTATTTTTTTGTTCTTGCATTATAGGGTTTTAGTGAAACATTCATTTAGATTTCATTTTTTCATTGCATCTAATTGAAAAAGTTGAAAATTTGCATCTGCATCCTTCATTACATTCTGAAAATCATTAGAATCACATTAAAATTTTTGAAAAACATAAAAAAATCTCATCCTGGGACTCATTTGCCACCCTGGTCGAATAAGTCCACCTGCATTGTTCATATTGCATTTTCAAACATTTTCTGGCATTTTTCTACATTTCTATTTTTTGTAGTTACTTCTCTGTTATAGTTAGTAGAAATTTTTTTATTTGCATTTAGAAATCCTATATTAATAACATTTTGTTTCCACAGTCCATGATGCTGGTATGCAAGATTTTTGGAATAAACTGTGTGTGAATTTTATATCATCAACGTTTCAGATCAAACTCCATGATCCATCATCAGGATGATTAGCAGTAGAGTGAGAATGAAAGAGAGCAAGCAGACTTGGATATAAAGGAGAGGGAAGAGGGGTTTGGGAAGGTTGAGAGGCACGCTCCCCACAAAAACATAACATAAATATAAATATATATAAGAAACAACAAAACCTAAGTATATATCTGAATTATATATGCAAAGGATAATGAGAAAGATAAGGAAGAAACAAAACAAATATAAATGTAAGAAATTAAAGGACAAATGAAAATAAATAAATAAATAAGAATTAAAAATTATTGAAAAGTAAATAAAAAAGGTACCATTATAATAATGGATGAAAGGAAACAATTAACCACTAGGAACAATAGTAAATTGTATAGGAGAAATAAAAGAGAAAGACTAAATAAGAAAAGCACAAAAAATATCAAAGAGTAAAGGAATCAAGTAGAAAACTAAAGAAATCAAATGATGAAAAATGAATGAAACACAAAAAAAAAATCACACGAGAAAGGACTAAATGGAATAACTCAAAAACTATAAAAAAGTTTTTGATTGTTTTTGTTAATTTAATTTTCATCTTTTGATTGCTTTTGTCAATTTATTTTCCATCATTAACAAGATTACTTTTGTTAATTTATTTTTCATCATTTGATTGCTCTATTGCCTTGCATTTACATTCACCCCATCCTTTGTGGTACTTGTATGAGTGTTTGGTGCCCCATTGATATTACTTTAGTGAGACGAAGTTCTAGATTCATGGCCTCCCACAATAGCACTTTTGTTGTGGACCTTGGGATCTCGAGAGCTCATACTCCTAGTATAGACAATGGTGCATTAGGCATTGACAATACCACTTATATGCCTTCACCTTTCCATCCAATGAATGTTGAAACCCAACAAAACTCCATCCTGCATGAAAAGGTCATTAATATTCATAAGGATTTTGCACATTTACAACAAGTTTTTTCCCTTGAAAACATTTCCACCACTGCCATACCCACAATAAAAAACCTTTATCATTTGATTGAAAGTGATGATGGCTTGCAAGTTATGAGATTTACACTAAACATGCATCTTCCACTTCCTAATATGTAAAAAATGTTGTAAGCCAAGGAGGACCTCACATTCCCCCCCCTTCAACCATAGCATCCATACCAACTTATACCACTCCTTAGCTTACAATAACTATGCAACAAGTTAGTCATGTGACTCCTTTTGTAATTCCAACTAGCATTCCTAGTTCTATTTTGGCGTCACAAGTCCCAACCACTTCCTTCACCCCTCTTAGTGTTCCTTTCACTTCCCCTCACATTACATACACTCTCTCTCCATTTTCCCTTCCACCTCATACTACTTACCTTGACCCCATGATTACACAACTCCTTAATACTGTTTCATCCATGCAACAAAAAATTTACACCATTAGCCAAGGTGAAAATGCTCCACCCACATATCATGTTTGTAGTAGCCCCTTATCCTTAGAAATCTTACGTACCCTAATGTCGCAAGGGATAGAAATTCCTAGATTTGAGAAGTACAAAGGTAAAGGAGACCCTATTAACCACATCAATGCTTATACAACCTTATGCAGTGATTTTGTCATTGATGATAAAATCTTGGTCAATTTTTTTCCAAGAACCTTGAAAGATACTGCATTAGAGTGGTTTTACAACTTTCCCAATCATTCCATTTGATCATTTAATGAATTGGTGGATGATTTTATAAGTAACTTTCAAATTCACATGACTCCTAAAAAGACAATGGCCAAATTAATGAGATGTGGAAAAAATACAAATGAAAAATTAATTGATTTTATCTCATGATACCAATCCTTGTATGCTCAAATTGATGTCAAAATTCTTGATGAATGTCTACAGAAGATGTTTATCAAAAACTTGCACACAAACCTTCATGATAAGTTAAATATGATAAAATTCACTTCATTTATGCATTTATGTACAACCTTATGTGAATATCACAACTCAATTTCTAGCCATGATTCAAAGTCCTCTTCTAGTCGAGCTGAGAAATATGAACCACAAAACCAAAACAACACACAAAAATTTCACAAACCAAATAGAGGCTTTTTATAGTTCAATCCACCTCCTCAACTGTAACCAACCCAACTAGTTCCAAATCAAGTGGCGGTTGTTAAAGTTGTAGTACCTTATGCTTATGGGGACCTGAAGAGACAATTTACTCCCTTAACTGATACTCTCCATAATACAATGAACCAATTGCTCCAACAACAAATGATTACCCTACCTATTGTCAAACCGCTTGATACCACCAAACCTTTACCACCTACCTTCAACCAAATTCTTATTTTCATTTTCATTTCCAAAATGGACATGAAACCAAAAAATGTAAGCATCTAAAACATTTAGTTCAAGACCTCATTGATTTTGGTTGTTTATCCATTGTGGGTGTTAATGATCAAGGCAATAATTTTGTTGCACCCCCTAACCAAAATTTACAAATTTTCACCAACCCCATGCTTAAACGCAATATTTCATTTCTCAAGGCTAATGAACCTTCAAACACTGATGTAATGAATGTTTATACACATAGTGAACAACATGATATAACTCCAAATGTTACCCAAATTAATCCTACGGATGAAATTTTGGGTGCAATAGATGTTATCCCTCATAAGGGCCAAACCAATAAATCTCTTGATATACTTTAAAAAATTCTTAATGGTCCTCTTTAAATATCCAAAAGAATCTATGATAAGCCCACCAATGGTATATTAATAGATCTCACCTATGGTGAGAATGTGATCACATAAGAGTTTTTAGTATTACACGATCTCTATCAAGATGATTATAATAAAGCAGCTGAATGGATTAAGAAACATACTAGTTTTGCATGCTCTACGATCAGATCGATTGTACTCCCATTATAGATAGGACCCAAAAATTTGGATGTAACATTTTCTATTATTCCACAATCAGATCAATTTCATTTGCGGTTAGGCTACCCTTGGCTTTGCTCAATGAAAGTGGTCCCATCAGTGCTTCACAAATGTTTGAAGTTTCCACATGGCAATGAAATATTTACCTATGACACAATAGTAGATTTCATCCATTATCCTCTAAAGGTAATTTTTCCTTAGAAGCCTTTTGGCTAGAACCTATGGAAACCATCACCCCTTGAAAGGAATTATTTTTCATATTCTATCAAAAGTTTAAAGCCAAATGAATTTATGAATTGTCTCTTTGTAACACATCCTTGTCCACTTTCACTCCTCCTATCATAGATGAAACCATGCTTTAGCCTGAGTCTGACATTGAGCAAACCATACAACCAACCTTACACACTTCCTCTCCATCATTTAAAAGACCAAGAGAAACTCACACCAATCCTATCATGCCTCCTCGCATTAAATAAGTGTATAAAGCCAAAGACAAAGTGATTGATCCATCCTCTTTGTTTTCTTTTGTTCTTCCCCCTTCGGAAGAAATTATAAGAACCTATGATGACTCAATCCACTCTTACACCTCAACAACTTCAAAACATAATTTAACAAAATCGCGGTGCTAGAGAACGTAGGCATCAACATCATCTCCTCATTCATTAGTCTCATATGGAAAAATAGAGAAAACCAATATTCACCTTTGATAGAAATAATAGATTATCACCCTCCTTCTCCTGACTCGCCATATTATAGTCTAGTCCAAATTTCACAATAAATTCAAGAACCAATCCAATAGCCACAACTTTTGATACATCCTTCCTTGGAAATCAGCCTTCGTCCTCCCGTCATCATCAATCTTGATGATGATGATGATGTGGCGATAGAAAAAATTGATGAAGAAGTGCTCAATGATCTAAACTCTTTATTTTCATCTACCATGAGCTTAAATGATAAATCCTATCAACCAAGTGAAGAACCTAGTACAAATCTTAGCTCAGCGCTTGCAATTCTTCCTTTAGATAGTCAACCGGCCTCACATTATACTGAACATGATTTCCAGGAGGAAGATGATTTGTTAGATGGCTGACTTACATTTTCCTAGCTAACCATTTTGCATTTTTCTCTTTTTATTTTTCCTTTCTTTTGTACTTTTATGTGTGTATTGTGTTCCCCTGTAACGTGCATTTGATGTTCCCTCTCTTTGTACACTTCTTCTATTTGTACCTCTATTATTCTATATGTTGGGCATTGTATTTCTCACTTTCTTTTGTGTTCTCCTTTTGGATATGATGCAAAGTGTTGAGACACCCTATGTCTCTTCCATGTTGACCCAATCATTCCCTTTTCCTTTTTCTTTTTGTTTTTTTCTTGATTTTTTCCTTTTGGGGATGATGCAAGGCATTGAGATGGAAATGTATTTTTCATGTTGACCCAAAATATTTTTCTTTTCTTTTTATTTTCAGTTGTTTTTTCCTTTTGGGGATGATGCAAGGCATTGAGACTACAATGTCTCTTCCATGTTGATTCAAAAATACTTTCTTTTTCTTTTTTTTTCACTCTCTTTGTGTCATTCTTCCAGTTCTATGTGCTTTGGGGAATGATGATTGTTCCAACCTCTTTAATCAAAAAATTGCAACAATGAACATATTGACCCCAAATCCATAGATCCCTTATGTGTTTGGTGTGTTCTTTTCTATGGGGAAACTCCATTTTTTTTTTCCTTTTCATTGACATGACACAACCTTAGAAGCATATAACTTGGCATAGGGATTTCCAAGTTGTCTCTCATGTCTTGTTTTATTTTCTTCTTTTCTTTCCTTCGCTACTTTAAAGTAATTTCTCATAGAACGGTGTGTAGCAATTCCTTTAAAGTGGTAGGAATAGATGACCATTAATTCATTTGCATTCTTGGTTCCTAGTGCAGCCTTGTCATTCATACAATGCATTTGTCACTTTGTGGATGACATTGGGTGTGATGTCCTTCATAAGTGTGATCTATTGATGTGACACATTGCATCCCCTAAGTTGTGAATATACTATTCTTTGATTCGTCCTCTCTTTGATACATTAGACACAATGTTCCCTAAGTGACTGACCTTGCACGAACTTAACAAGACTCCTTTGAACATCTTTTGCATTTTACATTTTGCATTTTTTCCACCTTGTATAATGCAACTTGCATTCCTATGGTACCTTCCTTTTTGTTCATGAGTTCTAAGCATACAAAGCTTTGCTTGTCTCATGAAGCATGAACCAACATTTTCCTTTTGGTGCCTTGTTAAAGTTATTAGGTGGTATAACTTTGATATGGTTGAGTCATAAGCCCATCCAACGACATGACTTTCCCCATAGCCACCTTTTTGTTTATGAGTGCATACCAACTAGTGTATGTATCTCACCTTTTGGACCTTCTCACCCAATGGACTACCATGAACTCTATCACCCTAGAGTGAGTACACATTCTATTTTTAAAACAATCAGCCTAGATCTAATCCACAACTAGTTGGACAAATGATCGAAGCTTCATCTGATTCTCTCTTTTCAACACTTGTGTGTTCCTTTGTTATTATGCTTATTTTTTCATGGGATCTTCATCCTGGGGGCTTGATAATCCCTCTTCATCGTTATATTTCATCTTGCTAACATAAGTACATTTGAACCTGCCTCTCGATGTTCGTGGCTACTTTAGTGTGAGTTTGAAGCAAGTTCATCTTATCACTAAAGTGGGGGCTAAATGCACCATAGAAGAATGGACCCTTGTCATTTTCATGGTATTTTAGGCCTTGTTTCATGACGTTTGGTCCATTTTTCTTTGATTTAATGCTATAATATGGCTTGAACATGCATATTTAGGTACTAAAATTCAAATAATGACATCTTATGAAGTTGTTTTGAAGTGTTCTAAAGCCTTTCTACACTCTTCTAGACTCTATTCATTACAATTCACCTAAAAATAACCTTTTCTTCACTAATCAAGTCCTATTTTGAAGTATTGTAATGTCTTGTAACAAGGTTTCATACTTTTCTAGGCATAACTTCACTATTTACACCTTTCTTATGATTTATTTAACCCCTTTATGCCCTTACAAGCTTTAATTAGGTGCATTTTTTATTGTAAACCCGACAAATAACATTAAACATGACTTAATTCCTGACACCCATTTTCAGGTCAAAGGTTGGACCCATTCGCCATTGGTGTTGAATAAGTCCCCCTTGGCTCCAACTTCAAAATATTTTATATTTCCTTTTAGGTTTTTATTCAAAATCACTTAATGTTAGCCTATGATGAGGTGTCATCGGGTTACTAAGGCACAATAATGTATAAATAAGTGCTTTTTTCCTCATTTTACATCTTCAAATCTTCTACATTCTGACATCACATTCAAGCAATCCTCTCATTCACTCAAGCATTCAAGCATCTTACAACATCAAATCAAGCACTAATCAAGCATTTTGGAGCATCCATTGACACAACATCAAATTTTCTTCAATAAGGGTTTGGTAAGTTGATAGCATTTGGATGTTATTTATTTATCATTCTTTTTTATTTCATTATTTCATTAAGGGTTTGATTACCAAAGTGGGGTTTGAAAAAGGAAAACCCCTATTTGCTAACCCTCAACCATTTTTCCCTTCTTTCATGTGTGTTTGCAGGCCTTTGTATGTAGATTTAACAAGAATTTAGGTGTTGAAGAGTGGTCAACAAGTCAACTAGGTGATTCAAGTCAAATCAACCATATTTCAAGCTTTGAGAAGGTATTATGTCTATTTCTTGTAGAATTGACTTTCACAACCCAACAAGCAGACATCCTCATATCTGGTGTTGTAGATTTGTCTCTTGATTTCTCAAAATTTTGGGAGACGACTGATTCTCCACCAATGGAAAATGAGTCCCACTATAGGATTGGAAATTTAAGTTTTGTCAGATTTTGGATCCTGACACTCAGAAACCTATTTCTAATAGTTTTCATCAGAAGTAAGACTAATTCACCACCCTAGGTGAATGAGTCCCTCTGGTGAATTTCTATAATTCCAGATAACATTCAGATCATTCCAGAATCTTCATTAGACCTCTAGGTGCACACTGTTTCACCTCATTTCTTTATGTTTTGTATTTATTCATTCATAGCTCATTGTTTGCATATCACATTGTGTTTTCCAGCATAGCATAATTCCTACATTTTTCATACATAATCAATCATATACGTCACTTAATTTAACTTAGTTCATTTCATTTATCTTAAATAAAACCATACACTACATAATTTGAATGAACGCAGTTAGCATTTTGGGAATACCTCTCCACCTTTAGTTGAAAAACCCTAGAAGAGTTAGGGAGTATTGTGGTGCCAAAAATCTATGGTTCAATTACAAAACTCCCACATGGGTTATGTAGGAATGACTTTGTGTGTCGACCCCCATTGAGATTCACTCCCCTACTAACAACAAGGAAACCCAATAGAATCAAAGGAGCAAGCCAACTTGCACAATCACAAAATCTCATTAACATATACAACAAGGCGGCAAAAAACCCTTCCTGCACACAAATTCCATCCACATTGGTGAATATACTATGCAAGGCTAATTATCATCATAAACACAATAAATACAAAACCAACCAACACCAAGGTTTATCAAAATTTATATCAAGAAGAGAATTTATCCCTAGCCTCTAGAAGTCTCCTAATATGCAAAGAATTAAGGCATTGAACAAAGCTCACAAATATTCCACTTCACTAAATTTAAACTTAACTCATCCAATAACTCCATTAAAGACTTAAATAAGAAAAGTGAGTTAAATTAATAAGGATACATATATATATATATATTGGTGGCATATGGCTTCTAGTGTTGTCATTGATGGAAACTAAAGTCATTATTTTGGTTTTCAGATCAGTAATTGCTCATACCAATGGGAAAATTATAGAATAGTGTTCTACTAGCAAAAAGTAGAAAGAATAGGGTATTTAGTCAGTTAGCCGATCTGTATGCTTCACTGGGTCATCAGTTTGAGTTGTGGATCCCTAGGATAGATTTTTGAGCATAAATGTTATCCTACTCTTAAGTTTTGTGATGTTTCATTAATCAGTGTACAAGCTTGGAGATCTGACAAGATGTTTTTCTCTTTATTTACTCTTTATGGCCAACCTAGTGAATGTTGCATGTCATGGATGTATAAGGAGTAATTATTCAATTGTTTCTTATGTTGGCTATTTTTTTTTGTGTCATAGCTATAGTATATCCGACTTGTGTGGGTGTGCATTAAATATTGCTCATGATTTGAGCCAACATGAGAATATTTTGTATTTTATTTGAATTTGACATATAGCTATTGAATTTTTGTTGGAAGATATGTATGCAACTTCGAGAAATTCATTTTGGTGTGTGAGTGGGTGAATATAGTAGAGAAGATGCATGCGTGAATATCAAAAGGCCTATTGAGTGAATTTTGCTTGTGTAGAAGATGATTTTGTGAAGTGAATTAAGGCATAGCAGAGCTAAGTGTGGAGTTTGATAAAAGCTTTAGAATTTGATTAATGTGCTTCACCAGAACTGAAACTAGGCATTTGTAGATGTTATCCTCTCAGTTCAACATTTTTTTGTAATGAAAAATATTTTATAAGGCAGTAAGCCTTCCTTATTTTGAGAAGTGAGCTCTAGGCGGTGTGCCTGAATGCATGTGTATTCCCTTTTCTTCATACTTTTAATAGAGTATATAAATTATGGATTAATATCCACTATGGTTTTTCCCCTAACAGGGTTTCCACATAAAAATTTGGTGTTATGATTATTTCTTTCATGTTCTTACATCTTTACTTCTGTTTAAATGTTGTAGATGGTTTATAATTTGAATTAAATTTTAGAATATTGTTGAACACTAATTCACCCTCCCTCTCAATGTTCCTTGAGTCCAACAATTGGTATTAGAGCAAGTTCCTCTATAGGAAGTTTAACATCTTGAGGTGGATCTTGGATTGTAATGGACTCAAGTGGTCTTCAACAACAACTTATGGTGGCACTTGATGATCTTGATCAATCTAAAGTAGAAGTCATGGAATTAAAATCAAATCTTGTGGATGCTGAAAAATTCATTCAATCATTAAAGGAAAAAATTAGTGTCAAGAGAAAAGAGGAAGGAACTTTGCGATCAGCTGAAGCAGAAAGAAAACAAAATCTTGGAAGATGTTCACTTGTATTTGACCCTAAAAGAGATAACTGAAGAATGTGAAAAACTTGCTTGGGCCAATGCTACTCTAAAGCTTGAGATGGAATCTATGCTGATGAAGTTAACTAAGGAGATTGGAGAAAGAAAGAAGAATGAGGAAAATTTGGCCTAGTCTTTAAGAGAAAAATCTGAAGAGTGCAACAAAGTTATTCTAGAACTAAGGAACAAGAGCTTGAAAGATAGATAGTTATTCTTAGAGATGAACTCACTACTGTAAATGAGTACAAGGAGAAGTTCAAGACCAATTCGGCTAAGCTTGATGAGTTGACTAAAGGACAAAAGGAAGCAAATGATAAGTGAGGTCTTGGCTATAAGAAAGGTGAAAGATTTGGATTTGAATAGAAGGATTCTAGACAGAAAATTTAGATGAAAAAAGGTAGAAGATATCTAGTAAGAAAACCCAATGCTCAGAAGTTTAATGGTTACTACTTTGCTTGTAAAAAATATGGTCATAGGGCTTCTCAGTGTATAAGCAAAATAATTTCAATCAATCCATCATTTCTTGGTCAGTGTTTTAGTTGCAATAAGTTTGGTCATAAGTCAATTGAGTGCAGAAGTATGTCTATCAGTGTAAGGAATGTTGAATGATATACCTATGGAAGATTTGGGCATGTTTCTAGTAAATGCAGGTCAAAGGGGAATCAATGGGATGACTGGTCTAGACAAATAAATCTGGTATGTTAAATTTGCAATAGATTGGGTCACATTGCAAGATTCTGCAAGAAGAAAAACATGGATAGAAGAGGTCCTGTATACAAAGGAAGAATTTCACAGAAAGGTGATAAAGGAAAAGGGAAAGTGACAGTGGAAGAAATAAGAGATTAGATGAAGAAAACATGGGCGAAGAAGAGTGAATTTGATGAAGGAAATAAGCTCACACCGGAAGTAGCCTCTAGTAATTCTTCTAGAAATTGATCTCAGTTCATTGGCCTAGGGGGAGGTTTTCAAGAAAAATCCTTTGTCCCCCTATCAGTAGTTGGCACCAAAATGTAGGGGATTTTTAGTAGTTGCACCATCAGTCTACAAATATGTTTGTGATCACTTATGCATAAAATTGAGATCTGGAAGGTCCATAGATGGATTCTTCTCTTGTTGTCTGAGAAAATAGAGTAACCAAAACTGCTAGGGAAAATTTAATGCGGAAAAAAGGTTAGATGTGTGAAGCTATAAAAAGGTATTTGGAACCATCATTTGCAATCTTGCATTGAAGAAAGAATAGGGGAGATTTTGCAACAAAATTTTGAAGGAGTCAAGTAAATTTGGCAGAAAATTCATCAAGTATTTTTGATCGCTTGTTGAATTTCTAATATTGTGCTTGGTAGAAAAACTTTTTAGATACGGAAAGAAAAATGAAACACATCAAAGGAATTGTGAATCTGGATGAATATAGAAGTAGAAAGATTAGGGATGTGATAAATTTACCGTCAACTAATGAATTGAAGTGGCTTAAAGGTGTGAAACATAGAAATTTGGACATTTGGAATGAGTTTCCTTATTTTGACAATGCAGAATTTGTTAGGTTTATCTTGAACAAATTGAATGAGGACATTCTAACCTTGGATAAACCCTATCTTATCTTGAAGGATGTGATTGGAAATTGAACTAGTCTATGCAATGATGGGGATATTCTAAAAAAATAATTTGATTCAAAACAAGTTTAAACCCTAACCATCTAGTAATAGGAGATCAAAGGGCGCTGGTAATTTCAACAATCAAAGATCTGATAACAAGGTACATGGCACATGTGATTTCATACAAAATTTTCTTTAGAAATATGGAAGGCACAACCTTGGTAGGGATAGTTTACATATCTCATAAAATGATAATGGAGGAACAAGACTTTGACCTATGTTGTTTGCTAAAAGATCAATTAATGGAGAATGTACAACTAACAAAGGATGCAGATTACCACTTTAAGTTTGGTACTTTGATCATATGTATCATGATGTATTTTCTAAATTGTTTGCCTTAGGTTGATAATGTGGTATGGAGGGAAAATGAACCGGTTTGTAAGAATTTTTTTGAACATTTCAATACTCTAGAAAATTGTGAGCAAGCTTATGCAAATTTCTTTAGAGTTTTGCTAGGAAAGTTTGGAGAAACTAGCATTTCCTTTTTAGAAAAAGCACTTGAAGTTGGATCATTCTAGTAAAATAGAAAGGAAGCAGAAAAGAGCCCTAGAATTTGTTGATGAAACTCCTCTGATACACAAGTCTCCTAAACTAGAAGGAAAAGGAAAAGAGAATGTAATTTTGGATATACAGGATGAAGATTCTGATGAGTACACTCCAAGGGATGAACCAAAATTAGTTGAACTAGATGTGATAGTAACAAAAGGAAGTGAAGAAGAAGGTGCTTTAGTCAAAACAAAGATACTGAAGATTGTTCAAGAAAATGATGGGATGTAGAAGATTGCTAGTATATGGTTAGAAAGACCCTCGTATGAGTAGAACTTGATTGAGAGCACTCTAGGTAGTTACTTTGTGCATAGTAACATTGAGTTGGAAAGGTTGTATAATGTACTTCCTAAAGAATTGATTGAATGTATTAGGGACACTATGGCCTTTGAGTCTCAAGATAAGAAAGAGGAAGAAATAATTTGACATTTGAAGGAGCAGTTAAGACTACCCCTTACCAAATTAAAAAGGAAAATGAATGTGTTGATGAAATGTATAAGCTCGAAAAATAACCTCTACAATTATTGTCTTCATTGGCCTCATGTAGTTGGGAAATACAAGGACAAGCTAGAGCAGATTGAAAGTGACTTGAACAAAAATTTTCAAGATTATAACATGTTTCAGGACCAGGAAGGTACAATAAAGAAAAGGATTCATGAGTTGTAGACTGAGCATGCAAAATTTCACTTTGCTAGAAACACTCTTGTGGACACTTTCTGGAAAGTGAAGAACTTACCTAAATGTAGATTGGAGGAGCTAATTAAAGTGCTAAAGAAAGGAGAGAAATTAGAAGGAACAATCAAAATTCCATAATCCCTCATCTAGATCATCAACCGGACATTAGAAAAAAATAGTTTGATCATAATCATTGCGATTGTAGTAGATGATTGGAAGAAAATTCTTTTGGAAATGAAAGATACGTATAAAATAATTTTCTGACTTGTGAAAAAATTGTAGTTCTTTAAATTTTCTAAATTAGCAAAGGGAGAGAGAGAACAGTAAAAAAAATTTCATTGATGTCAAAGGGTGAGAGAATGCAATGAAAAATTCCTTGACATTCTAAGGGGGAGTATTTTTTTGAAATTTTGAGCTTTGACAGGATAATCTCTTGGTTTTGACACTTAGTCATTTTTCACAAAGTGTTGTCATCAATACCAAAGGGGGAGATTGTTGGCATATGAATTCTAGTGTTTTCATTGATGGAAAATGAAGTCATTATTTTGGTATGCAGATAAGGATTTTCTCATACTGATAGGAAAAGTAGAGAACAGTGTTCTACTTGTAGAAAGCAAAAAGAATAGGGTATCCAGCCAGTTAGTCAATCTGTATGCTTCATCTAATCATCAGTTTGAGTTGTGGATCCCTGGGATATATTGTTGAGCATATATGTTAGGGTATGTGCAGGATCATGATGGGCCAAAAAGTGGCAATATGTAACTAAATGATGGCCCATGTGGTTGACGACTATTTTTTAGCCCAAAATTGATTAAACGAAAAGGGTTTCTAAAGGACATTCTCATCTTTCCAACAATATAAATTATGCTTTACTTTGAATTTAATAAATAATTATTATTCATTTTCTATTTGAATTATGACTTAAGTCCTGATTGATATGTTGATTGAAAAGCATATATAGCTTTCAAATGGTATCAATTTTTTTGAATCTAAAACATGCGTCACATTCTATGCTTCACATACTATAGGATTAAAAAAAAGTTGAATTTCATGAAGTTTTGACCAAGTTAAGGTGGTCAAACATATGAGTTTTTATAAATTATTGATTAATCTCCACCATGTTTTTTCCCCTAATAGGGTTTCCACGTAATAATCTTGGTGTTATGGTGTTTTGATTGTTTCTTTCATGTGCTTGCATCTTTACATATGTTTAAAATGTTGTAGATGGTTTATAATTTGAATTGAAGTTTAGAATATTATTGAACATTGATTCACCCCCCTTCTCATTGTTCCTTGAGTCAAACATATATATATATAGCTGCCTTTATTAGCCAATAGGCTATTTACATGGGGAGACCCCATCGAGATCTCCCCCAGTCTAATGCAGCCGAAGAACTTCATGGACAACCAATTTAAACTTTGGGTCTGCCAAATTTTGGATTCTTCTCCTTGGAATTTGCTAATGTATTAGGAAGAGGACAAGTTTTTGTGACTCTAGTTGGAAAAAGTGTAAGTGTTTAATAAATTTTGTTGCTAAAATTATGAATTGTTTTCTCCAAATGGATCAAGGAATTATTCAGCTCACTTGCCACTAAAGATTACTATGTTTAAAAATAATTAATGAAATATTCTACTTGATTGTCTACTATCATCTTCATTTCAAGTGAAAATTCTTACAGGCTTACCACTGGCAATACCATTCTGATAGACATAGACTGAATGAAACTGCCAATTTTCCATAATCTAGTTACAACCATCAAATGCCATTGTCATGCATTGGTCATCTCAATCTCATAGCATTATGCAAAGATGGTAAGTTGAAGGAGGCACTGCACATTCTCCTTACTAATCAAAATCCACCTGAAGACTACTCGACATATCTTCGATTAAATTCCAAATTTGTATTCTCAAGAATGCTCTTTCACAAGGGAAAAATTCCCACAGTTTCGTCGCTCACAGGTAATTTGGATTTGTACTACATGAATTTTTTTTCATAATAAGCTTATTTACATGTATGTCAAGTGCAAATTTTTGGTTCATGCTAGAAAATTATTTGATGACTTGAAAGAATGAGATGGTGTCTCATGGAATACGATTATTATAGCGTACAGAAGACATAGGTGTCCTAAAGAGGCAATTACACTCTTTCACCATATGCAACAAATAGGCTCCAACCTGATTAGTTCACATTTTCTAGCGTACTCCCAACCTGTGCCAAAATGGGAGCTTTGGGACAGGGTATGTATATCCATCAAAGCATAAATGATAGATGGTTTTTATCAGATGTTGTAGTTGCAACTGCCTTGGTAGACATTTATGCAAAATGTCGAAGTGTAGACAAATCCCATGAATTTTTTGACATAATGCCTCAAAGAAACGACATGGAATGTAATGATCATAGGATATGCACAAAATGGATTTGTAGAAAAGGCTTTACAAACTTTCAATTAAATGCAATTGTTTGGTGTAAAGCCAAATTCCATAATCTTTTCTAGCATCCTCACAGCCTGTGGAAAATGTGATCTTTAGAAAAAGGTATGGACATCCATCAAAGTATAAAGGATAGAGGATTTTTTCAGATGTTATAGTTGCAACTGACTTGGTAGAAATGTATGCAAAATGTGGAAGCATAGACAAGGCACGTGACATATTTGATAAAATGCCCCAAAGAAGTGTAGTGTCGTGGTCTGCAATGATTGCAGGATATACACAAAATGGATATGTTGAAAAGGCCTTAGAAACCTTCAAGAAAATGCAATCAACAGGTGTAAAGCCAGATTCGATGACCTTTGCCAACATCCTCCCTACATGTGCAAAAATAGGAACTTTTGAATAGGGAATGGACATCCATCAAAACATAATGGATAGATGACATTTGTCAGATGTTGTTGCAACTACTTTGACAGACATGTATGCAAAATTTGGAAACATTGACAAGGCAAGTGAATTGTTCGACAAAGTTCCTCAAAGAGATGTCATCTCATGGAATGCAATGATTTCAGGATATGCAGAAAATGGATTTGTAGAAAAGACATTACAAACTTTCTAGCAAATGCAATTGGAAGGCATAAAGCCAGACTCCACAACCTATGCCACCATCCTCCTTGCCTCTCCCAAAATGGGAGCTTTGGAATAGGGTGTGGGCATCCATCAAAGCATAATGGATAGAGGAATGCTATTAGATGTTATTTTTACAACTACCTTTGTAGACATGCATGCAAAATGTGGAAGCATAGGGTGATCCCACAATACTGGTTTATAATTTTTCGCCAAACTGGGCACTAATTTTTTTTGTTAACTAAATCTTCACATTCAAGCACCTATAGCAATTAAACCGTGAGGAAATTGAAGATGATGCAAACTAGAGTCTTGTCACATTTTGTCTGTAGATTCTAAAAATATTTTTTTCAAATTTTTGGGAATCAGATTGCACTTCTTTTCCATCTTCCATGAAAATTGGTTTTTTTCAAAAAACAACATTTTGAAAAAGTGACGCACACCGTATAATGCATAACCTTTTTTCCTTGAAAGATAAAATTCCAATTATTTCAAATTTAGATTTGTAACTCCAATATCTAGTGCTTCCACTTGGTTAGATAGTTTTTCTTGAATATTTTTTCTTTAATCAAGTTTCAAAGTTAAATCAATTACAATTTAGACATAACATGACTGTATAACGCATAACTTTTACTATATGTATCGAAATTATTATTATTTTTTTGTTGGATCAAGGACTCCAATATCTGGTGCACTCATATTTTTAATTTTTTTTGGTTGATAATCTTCTATTTTTCCACATGTGCAAAACAAAGAGTTTTGTTTTTGGTGAAAAAACTAAATTTAATAAAACTTAAAAAATAGATAGATACTATAATCAAAACATATTAAAATTATATTTGTTGGATAGCTCATTATGAGGAGAACCTGATCATAGTTGGGTTTCTGAGATCTCCTCCATTTTCATTCTCAAATAAAGCTTTGAAGTGAAAAATTCTCAATAATTTTGGTGCCTCAAAGGATGAGGGTGAAAAAATGTGGGTTCGGTTGAACAAAAAAATATTGTTCAGTCAAATAGGGGTTCGACTGCATAAACAAGGCTTGTGAATTGTTTGACACAATTCCTCAAAGAAATGTGTTCTCATGGACTGTAATGATCGTGGGATATACAAAAAATGGATTTTTTGAAAAGGCTTTGGAAACTTTCAAGCAAATGCAATTATTAGGTTTAAATCCAAATTCCACAACATTTGCTAGTATCCTCCCTGCCTCTACCTTTTAGGATATTTAAAATAAGGAATGGGCATCCATCAAAGCATAATAGATAGAGGATTTTTTTCATATGTTGTAGTTGCAACTACCCTAGTAGATATGTATGCAAAATATGGAAGAATGGACAAAGCCAGTGAATTGTTTGACAAAATTCCACAAAGAAATGTGGTCTCATGGACTACAATGATGTAGGATATGTAGAAAATGGATATGTTGGAAAAGATTTAGAAACTTTCAATAAAATGCAATTGGCAAGTGTAAATCCAAACTCCCCAACCTTTTCCATCATCCTCATTTCGTGTGCCAAAATGGGATCTTTGGAACAAGTTATGGACATCCATCAAAGTATAAAGGATAGAGGAGTTTTGTCAGATGTTGTAGTTGCAACTACCCTGGTAAACGTATATGCAAAATGTGGGAGCATAGACATGGTACATGAAATTTTTGATAGAATTCCTAAAAGAGATGTCATCTCATAGAATACAATGATTACATGATATGCAAAATATGGACTAAGCATGGATGCTCTCAAAAAAATTGAATTAATGAAGTCCTCTGGAATGTATCCTAACATTGTAAGCTTTTCTTGTGTTTTATGTGCATGCAGCCATGCAGGTTTAGTGGATGAGAGTTGTACATACTTCATTCACATGAATACTTCCTATTGTATTACACCTACATTTGATCATTATGTGTGCATGGTTGTGACCTTATTGCTCATGCTTGCTATCTTGAGGATTCCCTAAACTTTATTATTAAGATGTCAATCAAACCTATGGTGGTTATGTGGATGTGTTTTCTTGGTGCCTCTAGATTACATAAGAATATAGGCTTTGGAATATTTACAGTGACCTTGATTTATGAATTGGATCCTAAAAATGATGCAACTTATGTTCTTCTCTCGAACATCTATGCAGATGTGGGCAGGTGGGATGAGTTTCAAATGGTAAGGAGATTGATGAAGGATGCAAGAATTAACAAGATCCCTGGATTTAGTTGGATTGAAGGCCATAAAATGGTACATACTTTTTGTGTAGGAGAAAAATCATATCCACAAATAGAGGAAACCCATGCAGTTGGATTAATTTTTTTGGGAGATGAAGGTAGCAGAGAATTCTCGAGGTTCAATACATTTACATAATTTTGTGGAAGAGGAGGAAAAAAAATTATTTACTTCCCATCGTAGTGAAAATTTGACAACTACATTTGATTTGTTGAACATGCCCCTTGGAAAAGACTATTAGACTTGTTAAGAATCAAATATGTGCTAATTTCCACACTACAAAAACATTTATTGCCAATATTTCTACAAAAAGATATTCTTGTGAGAGGTAATATCATTAAAAATAGGAAAAGTGTTCGTATGTAGATTATTCGTGATGCTAAATGAAGTAAAATGAAAATAGGCTTGCATTATAATATTATGCACTATGTCAGACGTGCAATAGTAATGAAGGGATATGGTTTATATTCACTTTCTATATTTTTTAATTTATTTTTGGTTTGTTTTTTTTTTTTTTTTTCTTCTCATTCTCATCCTCCAAATTATTGATTAGGAATGGAGAATGGAAAAAAATAGAAAAACGATGAGCTTGATCAACAAATTGTGAGAAAGGAGGGTTCACAATTTTCCTTCCATTTTTAGTTGATAAGATTTTATTGTGGACTTTCCAGTCCATAGGACATCATCAAACCTATCTCACATGTCTTGCAAACCATTTTACTACCCACGGTAAACCTCTTGATTGCTTCTATGTGCAACCCTCTCCAAGCCAAGATAGAATGGTCGACCACTTTATGGTCTTTGTCTATAGGTATGATTGTGGGCTATGCATAGGATAGTCAAAGGAAGCTTGAAGGTTGCTTTTGAAGATGAGTGAGGAGGACATCGAGCCAAGGCAGTGGCTGTTTCATGCCCTCATTAAATGAAAACACACTCCAAACACTCCACTGGCCAAACACTCCACCATGCAAATCATTTTTTCAGTCTTATCTCACTAAGAATAAATCTAGCAGATATCTTCTATGTCAGGAAGATCAACCACCCTCCATCACCACCTCCATTTATAAATAGACTGTGCTACCCATAATTATGTTACCTTTGGAGTAGATAAATAGACAATCTAGCTGCAGGAGAATCTTGAGGTAAGTCACTTTCCATGGTTTCAGTGAGTTATCATATTTTTTTTTGCTACACAAATATATACTTATTTGATATGTTTCTTTATCTCATGATTTAGGGAAAAATGATTTTACTGATGCATTATTTTCATTTGCTCCAATCATCATTAGAGCTCCAATCAGGTAGATTGCAGGTTAAGGGTGTTTATATGATTTATATTTCCTTTTTCTTTTTCTTTTAAATGTTTGTACTTCCTTACAGAGGTGATGCCTAGGGTGAAAGGGGAGGTGATTTATGCTGAGGTCATTCCTACCTTTGCAAGGGAAGGGGGGGCCGAAATCATCAGGGTGAACTTCATGACCATAGGGGAGATCTTCTCTGGTTTCTTGTTTCTAAAAATAAAAATAGCCTTTGTTACTAATTGCTGCATAATGAAAACCAATTCCAACAGGTTTAATCAAGAGATCCACACAAATCTGTTTGACATTGTATTTGCATATTATTTACCTATGAAAAAGCTTTGGTATCTTTTAGGAAGAGTTCACTTAACCAAATAAAAAAATGGAATAGAGCTTTTGTAAGGCCATTGAAATATTTAGTTTTTTTGTAACCTTATGCTATTTGTGAGGTTATTGAAATTACCCTTCATTTCCATTTGGTAATTAATCCTGCAATTTGATGCCAACGTTTTCCTTTCTTTCTTTCTCTGACATGCTCACTAAATCAACACATTCCCCAAGACAACAATCTTGCACATTTCTTCTCCATGAATTTTGTCACTAATAAAAAATACCAAAGTTTATTAGCCTATTGGAATAAGCATTGCACCTCATTGGTGCAAGTGCTAGTAAATATATATGAATTGAATATATTCACATTTTATTTAAATGTGCAATAACCAAAATGGAATATCATGATGTAAGACCCTACTGTGTATGTACTAAATACAACCATAATTTGTTCTATTTTTTTCTTGAATTTATGATTAAGTATACTATGGATAATAAATAAGGTGATCTGTTTGAAATATTCCTGTATATCATTTTGATATTTTATTCTATTGTCACTACCATGAAGGTGGATTGCACTCGTTTATCATGGAATGAAAATTGAGATAGCAAATGGATTATTATATAGTTAAAGGTTAGAATGTTCAAATAACATGATATTAATGTTATACACAATTGATACTTACAATCACGTTGGTAATTTGTGCAAGAAGGTAATGGTGTTAGCATGAGAAGGGAGAACCATCAAGATTGCATCGAAAAACTACTTCATGAGGATATATATTTGACCCCATTTGAAGCCTATAAATAGGTGGAGTTAATGAATTGGTGGAATAAGGTTGTGAGTCCATTTAGTTGGGATTCATGTGAGGTGTAAGTGGGGGTTAGGTCTTGGAAACCCCTAGCTAAGTTTGAAACTCAGATGGTGATGGAGCTTCTAAAATTCTAAAGAATTTTTTCATTCCCCATGAACTTAGTCTACATTTTAAAACCCTTGTCCCCATGACTAAGTAGGGTTTTTGCTTGTGAAATAACTCAAGTATTATAATTGCACATTGACATGATATATTGCTCTCTAGTTCCTTAAGTCATCTTCTGAGCCTTTGTGCACATTTGTTTACTGACCCCTTTGGTTATAAGCACTAGTCACCAATTTCCCCATCGACCTTAATCTTTTCCTAAATTGGGTCTTAATTTTACCTGATGACAAGCATAAGTTGTCAGCTTGTGAGAGTCATATCACCATTGGCCTAACAGAGATCCTTTATTAAATGATAACCTTGCCATGTGTGCAGGTTCTGAGATTCGAGGCTATTGGAAGAGATCCTGGCAGTACCCTGCCAGCTCGTGGGTTATAAATATATGCTTGTTAAAAGCCATGAGGTCAACGAAACAAAGACATGTGTCTTCGTACAAACGTGGGGCGCAGTCTCCACTACCAATTTTATGGCCTGTGGTACCAAAATTGGCGACCATGATCAGATCTCAGGGAAAATCTCCACTATTCCCCCTAGTTCACTAGAAAAAGGTGAATTCCCATTAAAAGCAATGAGATCAACGATATCTCACCACGTGGATCGGTCTACCTAGTTTTTGAGATGGGTAGAGCTAGCTAAGAGAGAAGTTTCCATCTGAGGTGGGTTAACACCATTGGCCAAGGACACATCAGTGAAGCACTACTAGATTTCAAGCCTAGTCAACCTACATGGGACTGTTCGATTTTCCATCTCATAATGAGATCAACAACCTATATTCAAAGTTAATAAAATGGCAGGTGATATCCATTTTCACTCTACAACCAGTAGGAATTAATGATATACTCTCTGAGGGTGTGATCAAATTGATCTCCATGCATGTAGAGACTTAATTGTTGGCAATCATGAAGTGCTATTTGCATATTTCCATGCACTTGAGAATTAAATGGTGACAATGTGCATGCCAACAAACTGCCCAGTTTGCAAATGTGTTTTTCATTCAACATTGGTAATCGATAACATTAGCTTGCTCAATAAATAGAAGTGATGAGTTTCTATTTTTTCCATAACAATTAGGTTGTCAAGTCCTCAATTTGTTGAAGAGAGCAAAGATTGAGAGTGTATGTTCTCTAGTTGCAAAGTGAGCAAGAGTGGTTCTTCATCAATGTCTATACGAAGGTCTTCTGAACTCCACTCACAAAAGCCCCACAATGGAGACCCAAGACATAAACAATGTGATCAAAAGGATACATAGGAAAAGAAATCTTCATCGGTGATTGCTAGATGCAACCACCAATTGAAAGACCAAGTCGAGAGCTTGGAAGGGGTAGGAATAAAATGAGAACAAGCTATCAGGCCCTCTATCATGACTTGTCAGAAGCTTCAGTATGGTCGTGGCTCATTTGGTGAACAAAATTATCCTATTGACATTACTGATAGCTCAGAGAAAATTGAGACGGAGACTGATTCCAATTACCATCAGTATCTAGTAACCATGGGTTGAGCTCTATCCCTTGAGGTAGAGGTATTATCAATCCCTCCTTTGGTTTTTAGGACCCTAAGTGGAAGGGATGCCAAGTACTATGATGAAAGAAAATAAAGTCGAAGAAGGGGTTGAAGTCTCATCTCCAACTATTGCTACTACTCGAAGTGGCCATGTGTATCGAGGTGTGCATGTTGCTGGTAAGGGGTCTTCTAGTTTGTGAAAAGGTGGTGATCAATAATTTTTTGTGTTGATAAATGATTTCTGGAGTTGTTCCTTTCTCTCTTTGCATGTGTGGCACAATTTTGGGGCATTGAAGGTTGACTGTGTTCCCTCGTGGTGGTATGGACATTGGTTTCGTTGCTTGTTTGGTTGTGGAAGAAAATTTTGGTGGCACTTTGCTTCTTCCTCATGACGGCTATTGAAATTTTACTTTCCATGTCTCAACTGAATTACCATGTGGGGGAATTTTTGAAATGCAGGTGAAATTAAAGACAAAATGAAAATTTTGTATTGAAATTACATTTGAGCCAGTAGCTTATTGGCTCCCTTGTTCTATAAAAGGGAATTCATGGCTCATTTGTAGGGGATTGAATTCTGGTCAAGTTTTGAGTTAGGTGCTTGTCTGGGTAGAACATTAGGCATAAAATAATAAATAGAACAGTTATCATGTTTTGAGCTTCGATAAACATATGTAATTATCTTGAATAGTTTTACAAAAATGACTCATATAGAAAATGAACATATGCTTCTGGTGTATGTGCTCTCCTAGTGTAAATTTTTGTGAATTTGTAGTGAAATGTTAATGATATCTTCATTCAACTTCAAATATTTGTGTTGAATGTGTGTCTCTATTTTGACTTTGATTCAAGTAATCAATTAAAATGCCTAAATGGGGTCATGAATTTGCATTTATTTATAAAGGATTTGATAAGAAGCCATATACTAGAAGTTGGAGCTCCATAATGAAAATTTATTGTGAGGGTAGTCCATTTTATCAAATTTAAAATCATTTATATGTTACTGATCTTTGTATATGTGACTTTGATGCCCTATATAACAAGACATTGGTCTTTTTTCAAATATTCAAATAAAGGGTGTATCAATTTGTCTATTCAGTGACCGACTTGAAACCAAAATGCAAACTCACTTTGAAATTCAATTACAATCACCATGAGGCATGTATATGAAGTACTTCCTTTGTTCCTGATAAATTAATGGACATTTGCTCAAAAATTAGCCCGCCTTTGAGTGAATGATGTTGTTTATCAAATATTGGAATTGATCTATGATTTGATTTGTCATTCATTGAGAGTGTCAAGTTAAATATCCCTTAGGAACACCCTCCTTGGTCCCACAGGGCCTAAAGTGCAGAAAATTCTAGTCCTTGACTAAATCTTGTCAGTTGGCCATTCATTGTAAGGGTCTTGAATATAAGAATTGGCTATTCTTTGGAGGTTCCTTAGGTGTATTGGAAAAACATCAATAGATGGAACCTTGACTAGACCTTTAATGAGAGTTGTTGGTCAAATTTTTGGGTTAGGGTTCAAAAATAACCCCCCTAGGGTCTATACCATGGTGGTATGGGTTAAGTGGGCATACAATAGTGCCCCTACAACATGATTTGACCCCTAAAAATCTCTCATAATAGAGAGTGATGAATTTGGAGAAAAGGATGGGGTGGAAAGATGGAATGGTTATCCAAATGCAAGTTCTCATTAATGGAAAATGGACCTTCATTGATGAGGAGAGGTACACTCCACACCTTCCCATCCAAGAGTTGCAAGTTTCGAAACTTCTATATATTTGGATAGGAAGAAGGAGTTGAGTGTTACCCACTTCTCCTCTTGGAGAACTTGAGTGGACATGGTAGAAAGAATGAGAAGAGGAGAGGAGTCCACCTCCTTGGAAGGATAGTAATCAAGATGGCTTGGCTTGGAGAGTAAATATGGCTACAAGAGTTCGGTCCCTTCATAGAATCTAAAAGAAAAGAGATAAGTTCTTCCTATCTCCATTTACCCTTGTTTATTGGTTGCTAGAAAGTGTTATATTGTATGGATCATGTTTGAAGATAGAAAGTAGAGAACCTAGATGTATGAAATTTATGCTATGTTAGTTTTATTTCTTATAAAAATGAGAAAGGACTCCATTTATCATCGTGGAGCTAAAAGAAATTATTGCTCGGGGGTATGGCTAGAGCCCATGAGGCTCCATGATTCCATTACGGTAGGGTGGAGTGAAAGTCCTTATGCAATGGTTTGTCATGTATTTCATTTCTATGTAAGGTTGTAAAGATGAATGCTTAAGTAAATGCTATAATAAAGTAAAGGAAATTACCCTTTAAGCTTGTGCAGAGAAGTTTGAATTGAAGAGGGAGCTTTATTTGGCATTTGATGAAAAAATTGTGCAGATTCTAGTTGTATCTTCTTCTGATTGTTAAGACAAGTTCTTTTGGAAAGGTTATTCCCTTGCAACCTTATAATTTAAACGAAAATGTTGTGCCTTCTATTACTTGGAGTTAAGGGAAACTTTAATATAATAGAAGAAGAAATAAGTTATCAAAAAGAAACTATAGGTGAAGTGAAAAAGGAAGTATATTGTTTTGTTGTATCCTCTCAACTAATAGAGCAAGTAAGTCAAAAAAGACTTTGTTTAGACATTTTAGAAATATGATTTTTGAGAGAACCTATCATTGAACAATGAAAACTAATTGGATAAGGTGTAAATGAAATTTTAGCAATAACGATGCAATGTGATAAATAAGTATGTACACAAATTGCATGACAATATTGCAAACAAAAATGTATTACAGATTTACTTCCATAGGATTATATAGTTCTTTACATAAGGAAGTTATGTTAGTTATACTCTAAAAGAATACTAATCTTATGAGGCAGAATAGAAAATACTTAGTTCCTCCCTTTTAAGCTGTTGGAATATATTTTATTTAACCTGTGATTACACTGTTCAATATTATGTTGTGATTGCTAGCTTACTGTGGGTCCCTATAAAATGCAAGTGTTAAATGTTTAAAAAAATTAAAATGTAATATTGTAAATATATTCTATTAAGAGATACTTTCACTATTAATACATGAGCAACTACAAACTCTTCACTAAATAAGTCCAACTACAGTTTCGATATTTAACATGTGTGATCGAAAAACTAGTAATCTAATAAAATACTAAATCTGCATTCTAATCGAAGATTCATAGCCCTTGCAGCCAGATTATTCTTTGGTGTAAACATTTAAAGAATAGTGAGTAGTCATGCAAATAAAGAAAAGTAAGTCTTTATGTTTGTTAAAATCAATAGAGATAATAAAATGACAGGTTGGAGTTGAGAAAATAAATGTCCCATTCTCGGCTGGATTCCACTGCCCTACAGTCCACCAAGAATTTTAAAATGATTCTCTCTGATCCATTTTTTAGTCGCTACCCTACCTTCATTCCCCTTTATAAAATATTCCAGTAGTCCCATTTTGTTTTGTCAAGAAGCCTCCCTCTGGAGATTAATGATGCTCTAAGGCTGTCTCATTTGATAAGATAAGTAGAGACTATCTCTTCCTCTTTTAGCTACCTTCTACTGCTTTTCCTACGACATCCTCTGTAAGATTTGTAGTGAAAGAAAAAAGTAAATAGTAATAAGCATTGAATTTGTATATATTCTCTTAGAAAATAAAAGTAAATAAATAAAGACTTTAAGCAGTCTGCCCCATCCCATAATCTTGCCTTTCCTCTCCTATGATCTTTCCCTTGCAAGAAATCAATTTAGGCGAGCATAAAAAAAAATGTTGTGCAAGTGATGAAACCATAAAACAAAGGGAAATAACTATAGCTTTGCCATTGAATACTCTGTCTGGCTGTCTATGTTAGACCTTCGTATAGTTTTCTTACCTCTAGCATTAGGAAGCTAGCAGAGGCTTAAGAGAAAAAATGAAAGAGAGACTGTCATTTTGTAGACCAGTATAGTCGTCACATCAAATGAAATTTTCTGATTGTTCATGCCGCGTCGAATCGCCCAATCCCTGCAGGCGCAGCCAAAGGGGTGGAAGTACTAGAAGCTCTAGGTTGCATGAGTATTGGTGTAAATATTAAATGCTCAGTCATGTATTTGCTGTTTGGGTGCCTGCCACATATAACCCATCTCACAGATGACATCATTAGAATAGATAAAATAACAGTTCAAGACGATTTGGTTATCATAAATATTTAATGGGAAAAATTTGCGTGTACAGAAGAGCTTCCTTCATGTCGTCTGGGCTAGCTTGCTTTAGTGTAAATAATAAATTCTACTTTCAGATCTCACCAAATTTCATTGTCCAGATGGGAAATCGTTCCACATTTTAAATAGCTTATCAGAAAATCTCCAGCTTTGGATGAAAGACTACCATTCTATCAGGAAAAGAATTAATTGTGATGCTACGTGCCTTTAATGGTGCCATAGAAATTATGTTTCGATTGGATCTTCATTGCCATCTGTATCACTCTAAGGCCTCGTTAACTAAGAAAAAAATTGAAATATATTTAAAACTACAAGAATCAAATAATATAATTAATTAATTAATGTAAATTAGAGAAGAATATAGAAAAATAATAATAAAATTTGGGTTAATTGGATGCAACATATTTACCGTAACAAATATTAGTTGATTTAAGCAAAATTCAACTTGAATAAATATGAATCAATGTGGACGTAAATATGTGTAGGTTTTTTAATTTTACTCAATATAAATTTGTTTTACAGCAAATCTGATAGAAGAATAAATTTTACACATTAAAAAAAATTAGTTATGATTATTGTTCTTGTCTCTTCACAATAAAATTTTTCATCTTTTTAGTTTCACTTTTTAATAAAAGTATAACATATTAAAATTTATTTACTGATGTTAATATTTATTTACTTATATTTATTTATACCAATATTAATAATACTAATGTCATGTTAAGAATAACAATTGTTTTAATGGAACTCGAATATGGAGAGTGATAGGAAATATTTACCATCAAACTAGTTTTTACAATTCATTTTTATTATGCCGGCAATGAAATTATGTCTATAATAAAACAATACAAAATTTATATTTGCCAATGCCTATATTTATACATCTATATATTTTCTCATATTAGGGTAAATTGTATTTATTACTTTTCTCTTTTCGCCAATGCTCCTATGATAATGGAAATCTATATTTTGTAAGGGTGGTGATATTGATTAATTAGAATGTAAGTAAATTAGCATAATAATATTTAAACATATTTGAAGATTTACTAGTAAATAAATTACCACATAGTAAAATATTAATCACTTGATAATATTACAAATAATGATATTGTTGTTAAAATTTAAATAAATTAAGTGGTATGTAAATAGTATTATTTTATTATTTAGTAATTGGTTAATAATATTATTATTTCTATTAATGTTCAATAATAATATTTGGTATTAATTAAATAATGTTGATAGCAATATTATCTAATGTTGATAGCAGTATTATCTAATGTTGATAGCAATATTATCTAATGTCAATAGACAATAAAATATTATTAATGATTAACAATTATTATTTCCAAAAATAAATAAATAAATATACCAATATCAATAGGAAATCCAGTATTAGTGGTTCATTATTTATAATAAAAATATTTTGTTAATCTACGAGTCAATAATATTAATGAGGCTAAATCAAGGTTAATAATAATATTATTTATTTGATTAACACAAGTGATTATTAATTAAGAAAAATTGAGAGTAACATAAATATCATTATGTGCATCTAAGTTCCACATAACTAAATTTCAATTTGTTCTTAATCTAGGGTTCTTGATGATTTGAAATTAAATAATAATATTGATATCAATGCAAATTAGTACTACTATTTCTAAGGCGAATAAAAAAATGATGATTGTATACAATTTATGGTGCTTTAATATTAATACTATTAGGAATATGTATTTTCACAAGTATGGTATATCATTAATTAAGGAGGTGTTTCTTCATTGTGTATTGTGTACATAAATAATCACACCAATAATGATAACACTAATATCATGTTTGGTGTAACACCTCATAGTCTCAACGTGTTAATTAGTTTAATGTTTGTGTAAGGAAAAAGAGTGGTTGGGTTTCATAGCAAAAAATTATGGAAATACATTGAACAAAAATTCAAATGTCATACATAATTTGCATAGAATAAAAACAATATGTAGTTATTAATTTATTTGGCCAAATTTAATATACTTCCTAGATACTAATTTTTGTTTGACTTAACCTAGCAAATGGAATAAAAGTAGGAAGCTGGCAGCCGATACCTATGTCAAGGTACGCATGCCATTAAACATTCAATTTGGAGCTAACTCTTAAGTTTATCACTCCCAATCTGGAGTTCACTCAAATTCACATGCTAGACTTTTAACCAACGGATTGAATAGATAAGATCAATGAATAAGGGAATAAATATAAAGGCATAGCGACTGGGTCTTCATTCAAACTATTTGACTCATTGGGGTAGTGTTGAAGGTGACCTAATCCACTACATCTAAGTTAAAATGAATGCAAACAAAGGTTTTTAGAAACAAGGATATGCAAGAAATCAATAAGACAAGGAAATGCACTGTATACAAAACAAAACTGATGTAACAGACTTTCCCCATCGCTGCCCATAGAGCAAGGAGCAATTTAGAGTGTCACCCTTTCAAAATTGGATTCTATCTTTAAGATGAGGCTGATTACCATCGGAGACACCTAATCTTTTACTCAGATTGCTAAGGATTAAATAAATAACTAGAACAAGGCGGCGGCCTATGTTAACTATTATGATTTTAAAACATAGGATTATCGAATGCTTTGGAAATAAAGACTGCGGCCAGCAAAAGTACACCATTCTTGAATGCATACAATCACATATACAATAACCACGATTTGAGCTAGGGCTAAGATAACAAAAATATAACAATCAAGTTTGGGGAATAATACCGAGCTATAAACAAAAACAATAGAACGCTGCAAAAGAAAAGAATCCCTAAGTTTGCATGAAACTTATGGAATAAGTACAACTCGAATTCAAACATTTATTTTGTTTCAAATAACACGATCTTGTATCATTTGTTTCTAATTCAACATTAAAAATTGAGGAATAATAATGGAACCTGTTTATATACTTGTCAAAACTGAAGTCTTGATGCAGAGCTTATCCAAATTCTAGCTTCTACTCCTTCTGAGTTTCCACAACACTGCAAAAAGCCCCATTTCCAGCTTCCAAAACCCCCAATAAATTTTTCAAGAACTACAAGAAAAATTCATGTATGAGAGAAGCAAGATTATTTTCTTGAAAAATAACCAAAATCCCCTCTTAGTTAACTCTAACTAATTTATTTACTCTTCTTTATTTCATGTTACTCCATGCACTCTAGAAATTAATTATTTAATTTAATTTTCTGTTATTATTTCCCACACTTAATATTTGGACACAAAAGATCAAAAAATTAAAATATTTAGTTTATTAATTAAATCTTGCATATAATTTGTTTGCACAATCTCATGTAGTTTAATATATTTATTTAAATATTTCATTTTAAGCCATAAATTTTAATTTATTAAGATCAAATAAATACTTTAATAATATTTTATTTAATCTATACTTTTATTATATAAAAGCTTTTATTTTAATTATTCCAAAACCTTTTAATTCTTATAATCTTTATTTTAGTGTAATAATCAAACCAAAGTACTAATCATGAACATCACTCAAATGAACATACTGTCAAGCAATACCTGACCACAAAATGAAACGAAAGGCGAAATGACAACAACCTTGACAGACCAACACAAACTGACCATATAGACAGGGCATGACAAACAAATACTCATCCTTGACAAGGATGATGGCTCAACGTGAGGGAACCTAATGCTATCTTGAAGTCAACTATCTTTGTTGGGTATAAGGCACACTCAAACCTGAAAAATTTAGGTGGAGTCGATGCCTGGTACTTGCAACCTACAACAAACCACACCTGTGCCAAACATGTACATATATAAACAAGCAAACACACCATGAAGGGAAAAATCGCAGTGTCCTATGGAACTCACAAGCGAGTGATGTGACCCTGTTCCCCTTCACCAATACATCAACACATGGTAAATAAATATCAAATCATGTTCTATAAACACATAATACTCATATCAATGATAACTCACATAAACAATTAAACTGATCTACTAAGCATGGTATAAGCATAAAACATCAAATATAAATGTGTCATCATATATGTGCATCAAAGTGTCATAATATCCAAGTATCAATAGCAAGTATCATAATGTCCAAATACAATCCAAGTAATTGTCAAAAGTAGAAAGCAAAATGAGGGGCACTACAAATCACACTTTAGGGAGTGCACAAAGGTTTAATGTCATGGAGGATGAATTTATAACCATGCCATAGGAGGTGTTATAAACAACACCACCACTAAAGGGATATATTATTAAATAAAAACTAACAAGATGACTATGGAATGTATAGGGGCAATATACCCCTACATAAAATATCAACATACTTGCTATGTTAGTATTTTAAGGAAACAAGAGAGGAAGAGGGGATCCTTGAAAAGAATACACACCTCCCAAAACTAATTATCCTTTCCCCTCAAGTATAAAGTCAAAGAAAACCATGCAAGATACTATCATATTGCTACCATGGAAAATATAGTTGCACTTAAGATTGTACCACCATCAATGAAAATCAGAAAACACATGAAGCTACAAATACTACATAGTGAGGAGCAATATCATAGAACAAATCAATAATTTTTACAAGGATTTGGTGCATCAATAGATTCAAGACCACTACAATCACCGATTCATTATATTTTACTACTCAAGGCCTAACATTCATTGGTGGAATGACTAAACACTCGATAATATACAAAAAAAGAGTTAAATTGCTATAAAGTTTATTTAGTATTTGAGGTGGAAGATTAATCAAATGGGATTTGAGAGGCCTTGATAAAATATGATCTTTCTTTGGTAAATTATTTGACACAAAATTTTCTCTTATGAGGAAAATATTGCTCGCTTACCATATGCAGATGTTTTAAATATAGTAGATGATGGTGGATGAGATGAAGATAGATAAGGAGGCTAGAAACGTAAACCCCTTTTGAATGGTATAGTATAGACTTCACATGATCCTTAAATATTTGTTCTATGTTTTCATTATATCTAGTTTTAGAAAGTACTTTATATCTAGTCCCATAACACTCTTCAAAAATAGATGGAGAAATATTATCTAAATGCTTATGAGAAGAATTGATCCTTTCATAATAATACAAATCCTTTTTTAAGTTTTTCAAAGTTAAGCATCACCAACACAAGAGGGACAAAAGCTAAAGAGCCCCTATCACCATCAAGGGGTGATGTTTCTGGATTTGTTGATGCAAAAGAGGATTGAATGAATGAAACATAACAATAGTTAGGTTTATGTTGTGAGATTTTGTACTCTCCAATGGAGGAGGGTGTAAAATATAATGAAGCCCAATCATTACCAAAACATGTATTTGAAGATAAAGAAATATTATGGTCATCATCTGTATTTGACTCTTTGTAATTTGATGGCAAGATTTTAGACTCCCCATTGAAACAAGGTGTAAAATATAATGGCCCACAATCATCACCGAAGAGTATATTCATTGTATCATTATTATTGGAAGGTAGTGGCTCAACTTTTAAAGATAGAATCAACTATTAATAAATTTGGGAGTGTTATGTTTGACTTTGATTGGTGAATCATAACTTTTCTCATATGTTTTTACCATATAAATCTTCTAATTATAATCATATTTCATCTCATGGTGGAGAGTAGATGGGATGCTCTTTATGGCCTAAATCCATGGTCTGCTTAGGAGAATATTATATGAAAGTTGTCTTGACATGATATTGATCTAGGGGTAGGTAAAACTAGGAGACTTACCTTAATGGGTAGTGTGATTGTCCCTAATGGTTGCCTAATAACATTATCAAATCAATGAATAACAAGATCATTATGCTATATAAGATTCTTATCCACACCAAGTTTATCTAGAAGACCCATGCTACAAACATTAAGACCTAATCCATTATCAATAAGAGTACGTCTAATGATATTTTTATTAATTCTAAACATTATCTTTAGAGAATCATGTCTATTTTGGATCTCAAGTGAGGGCAATTCAAATTGAGGGAAGGCAATTTATCCAACTTTGTTGTTTACATACAATCAAACAAGGCTACTACATCATTCAGTTCAATAGAAAGTTAGACATCAATCTTTTGTAAAGACTCTTGGAGCATCTTGTGGTATGTACATGATATTTTAATCAATTCCCAAAGAAAGATCTTGGCTAGAGTATTATGAAGTTTCTCAACAGGATCATATTCTTTACTACTACACTAAGGAATACTAGATGGGGGTGGGAGATATGGTTGAGGTAATAGAATAGATTTTGTTGTGTTTTTTGGTTGTTTATTACTTCTAATATTATACATGTGTGAGAAACTACATGATAACTTTGTTACTTCAATACATATTATTGTACATGGTTACTAGTGAGTTGTTTTGCAAATTTTAGGATATGACCATGAAGTTTAGGAGCTCCTATAAAGAGAGGTGCTTTAGGATGTCCAATAATTAAAGTAGTTTTATGAGGTCTAAAAATCAAACGTTGGTGTATAATTTTAGCTTTTTCTAAATCTTAGATATCAATGGAGGACCTAATGTCAATCTAGAATCTTCATCTATGTTATCCATCTTACTATTATTTGAAAATGTATCAATTAGTTTTTCCTCTAAGAAGAAAAAACTATGACAAGAGCAAAAAAAAAGGATTTCCCTTATTCACCAAAATACCCTCACAAGTAGGATATATTGGGAGAGGCATTAATAAAAATAACAAAAGAGGAAGCAAAAAAAGGATTTCCCTTGTTATTTGGGTGAAAGTGTTCTCTCTACAATAGCTGGGAGGGCCTAGAATTAGAATATTTAAGGAGTTCAATAAGGCCTTGATGAGCAAAGATGGAGTGGCTCATGTTCCAAGGAAAGAAAGACTGGTAGGGCATTGTTAGTGAAAAACATATGTGGAATGATCCCATTCGCAACTGGTTGTTCCCCAAGACTTATAAAGAGGATCATCCTTTTGGAATAATATCCTTAAAACTAGAAAAAAAATTTAGCAAGGTTCCAAAAGGAAGGTGGGTAATGGGAGAACTATCAAATTTTCAGAAGAAGATTAGTGAAAGAGTCCTAAGTTATCTTTGATGACTAAATTGCTACTTCTTAAAAATTACCTCTCTTGTCAATGTCATGGTAATTCAATCCTTGGGTATATTAACTAGTCTAAAGAGACTTCCAAGTGGAGAGATTTTGAACAAAATGTTATCAATCTAAGACTAAGTAAAGGAATTAATGTGATGTCTTGTCTAGATCTATTTTCCACCATTAACTCCCTCCTAGGAGACTATTGTTTGGTTGTACAAGTTGGCATTGATGATTGGATATGGTGTGATTCCCCTTCGGGGGCCTTCTTGGTGAAATATGATTATAAAAAATCAAAGGGAGCCCCCTCAATTGACCAAAATTTCAATTGAAACCTAATATAAAATGCCAAACTTATCCCAAAAGCCAAATACTTTTGGTGGGTTGCAATCCATGGGAGAATTCTCACCATTGATGTTTTTAACAAGAGGGGTTTTCAACTTGTGAACCAAAGCGTTCTTTATCTCTTGGTTGAGGAGACTATCAACCATCTTCTAATTCATTATCCTGTTGCTAGGTTTGGTCTTTCACACTGAATAATCTCCTTTCTAATTAGGTGTTTCCAAGGGACGAAAGAGCTAGTGAATCAATGGAGCTTGTGCCCTTCATCTCAACCTATAAATAAGGTGATATGGAAGCATGCCCCCTGTTCAATTTTCTAGCATCATTGCAAGGAACAGAACAACAAAACATTAAGAGAAAAATAGAGGAGTAGTGGGGAGGTGTTCTATAGTGCTAAGCAAAAAATTGTTGGGAAATTGAATTCAAAAACCTTTGGTCTCTCAAAATATTTTTGTAACAATTCTGATGTTGGATTAAAAAATATTTGAGGTGTTAGCTAGGACTTGACCAAAGTCAATTGGGCCAACATCATCAATATGAATCTAATTTTTGATAACTGCTCTAAAGGAAACCTATAGGTGGCAAATTTTGGAGGTTTGATAAGAGACCATAATGGGAGGTGCATAGAATCATATACTAAATGCATTAGTCATGCTTCCAATTTAGAGGTGGAGGCCTCAACAACCTGGAGGGGTATCAAGAGGTTAAGAAATCTTGGCTATCATAGAGTGTTAATTGAAGGAGATTCTAAATTGATTGTGGATAGCCTTAACAGCCTTGTTGAGCTCCTTGGAAAATCAAAAACCTTATTTAGGGCTCCAAATATGTGTTGTCATACATGGAATTTTTTTCTATGTGTCAATTTTTTATGAAGGAAAAATTGATTTGGACATGATCTATAATTTGGGGCTCTCTTTTCCTTAGTGGTAGTTATGGGATTTTGAGCATATTTTGACCCAAATTAAGGAGTTGTTAGATAAGGACTGATTTAGAGTGACCTACCCTATGAAATGATGATGCTTATTTTCTCTCTAGTTGTTAGATTGTGTATCTATCAGAGGAATGGGCTGGTTGTCTCTCACCCCTTTTTGAATTTGAGTTTCAACTGCAATATTCATTTGTTGATGTTCCATAAAAGACAAGATACAACTCAGATGGGGTTAAGTGTATCAATTGTAATGGTGATGTGGAGTATAGGGTGCATAGTATGATGTTAGATTCCCCTTGTATTTAAACCATATGTGCTTTTACGCGTTGGAAGGGATCTAATCATCTATTGACGTTGACAGGAGATCTTAAGGGAAAGTCTCCCATGACTTGGGATGATTTTAATAATAGTGAAAAGGTGAGCACTGTCTAGAGTTATGATTTTATTTTTATTTCCCTTGAGGTTAATTATTTAATCCTTGTGGATTATTATGAGGGTGATTTTTTTGTAATGAGTGAGGTCCTTTCTCCTCCGGATGCTAAGGATCTGAAGGTTATTTTAATATTTATTTCTAAGCTATAGAGCTCTTTTTAAATAAATACTCACATATTTCCTATGCTCTAGATGGTTAGTTGTCTTTTCAGTGGTTGCTTAGGATGCAAATTGATTTTACTATCCATTATTAGCAAATGTGGTGGCTATATCCAAACAGATTGTGGGTATTGAAACAAGCTTGGAAAAATCTGGAGGAGGATTTATCAGATGCTCATTTCTGAAATAACTTGTGCTAAAGCCATCTATACACCCTTCTATAAGTTTAGCAACTTCAAAAGATTGCTAAAGGATTTTTGGGTCACTAATTTTCCACTCAATTCTAGACATGAATATATATTATTGTGACTTCTATTTTTTTTTCCACTATAACTATTGTGGTGTTGGGTAAAATTTAATTCCTTTGGTGTTGTTACTATATCATTATGGGGAGGCCAAAAAGTGATTTGAGCTGCTTTCTTGTGTACCATTAAGGTAGAATGTGGATCTTTGGAGGCTTTTTGAAGATACAGGCATGATATATTTCTTCATCTAGCCATGAGAGGGTTTAATGATGATATAAATACTAAATTATGCAATTCATGGAATGGTGATAGGGTCTAGATTGGTAGTGATGTGACAACTGGGTTATAGTTTAGTGGTCTAAGGGTGTCCAAAATCAACAATGGAAACTACCAAAGGTTTATTGACAATTTTCTTGAAGGTGACGAGAAGCTTGAAAGATACCATAATGTTTACATGAAGGAGTGGCTCCTGGACCCTTATGGGATTTCCTACATGCATATCATGAAGTATTTCACTCTAGAGGATAGGTACATTACAATTCATGGGTACCACTTTCCCTTTCTTTTCCATATTTGCAGGAAAGAAAAGATGACCGTTTCTTTCTTTCTATTATCTTCTCTTAAACAATGCAAAGCTAAAGAAGCCTCACTTCCCCTTCACCAGGGCCTAATTTTGGGTCTCTATAATTATACCTTGGCCATCACTCCCCTTGTGGGTCCCTCTTCTATTAACAACCCTAATACTAATGTTTCTTATGAGAACTAACCAGACCCCCTCCCTTCTCAGTCCATTTCTATAGGTAAGTAGACTTCCTCTACTAAACCTACTTCCAAAAAACCCCTTGTAGTGCCCTCTATGTTGAAACTATAGTGCCCCTCCATTCTCACTGTGGATATGCAGGTACTTTGGCTCTGGAACTTGGAGATGAAGGTATAATAATAGGGATATTTAAAAGTAAGTGGCAATGATGTTAAGCAGTTGATGTTGTATATTATGAATTTATGGAATATGTGTGAAGGTTAGGATAATACTTAATATATATGCTTAAGGATAGGTTTATCATAATGTGTGTGTGTCTATTTATATGTATATATGCATGTACAATGGTTCTGGGTGCTGCAGGTTGCAGTTATTAGGCATCGACTCCACCTGAATTGGTAGGTTTGAGTATGCCTTGAAACCCAATAGATAAGTTGATCAGAGATAGCACTTGGTCCCCCTACCCTAGCCATCATCCTTAAAGAGGACGAGTATCCAATCTGATACCCAATCAGTTTTGTTTGTTTGTAAGTTTGGTCAGTCGGTGTTGCTTGAGTTCTTTCTTTTCGACCTTGGATAGGGTTTAGGTAATTGATTGTCATTTGGTTCATTTGATTTCATTTTTTTTTGATAAATGCTTTTGGTTATTTGATGCACTAAAATAAATTATTAAGCAAAAAGGCACAGTTTGGTAAATAAATATAAATATATTTATAAATAATCATAAGTTTATAATAAGATAAATTTGTAATGTAATATTAAAATAAATAATCTTAATTACTAGCAAAGTAGATTTATAATGTAATGTTAATAAATAATAATAATATAGACAAATAAATGAAATATTATAAGATCGGGTTATTTAATTAATTATAATGTGTAATTAATTATCATATTATATTGTTCTAATGTTAACGAGATGCTTTTAATTGTTTTAACTATTGATTTAATAAATTTAAACGTTAACCTTAATTCGTTATATAGTCAGTTGGGATAGTTGGTGCAACCGACATTCTCCTTCTCCTGTAAATGTTTTTGGTTTTGGGGAAAGAGGGCGGAGAATGGTCTACAAATTTCTCCTCTACTATTATTTAATGCTGGGAATGGGTTTTCGGGATTTTGGATTGGGGAATTCGTTTCCTTCCCTTATATGCCTTTATCATCCATCTATTAAAAAAGGGAGATCAAATCTCAGAGTCATTCAATTACTCAATGATTCGGTCTGCTTCTTGTTGCCAAAAGAAAAGCATCTTAAGCTCAGGTATCTCCACCCGATACTCGTAAATTTTTCGTTGCGAGAAGGCATGGGGAATGCAAGTGGGAAGCTTGTGGTTATCGCTCCTTGACCCACAAAAGAGCATCAAGGCTCGATTTATAAGAGAAGTTACCTCTCACCTTTGAAATGCCATTCTTTGGTTTATTGGTAGTGGAAGTTTCAAATCCTTTTAGACAAGATTGTATAGTGAAATATCAACCATGAAGCACACAGACTCCCTTTAGGTTGAATTTGCTAAAATACTTCAAATGACCAGTCGACCTCTATATTTATATTGTTTTAAATATTGCTTAGTAAGCTACAAGCATGCCTTCGAAGGGTTGAACCGACGGCTTAACTGTGTCTTCACATTGCATGCTACCAGGGAAAATATAATAACAAAATTTGATATCCTCTCACACACGTGCAACCTTTAACAGTGGAATCTAGCGTTACATTAGCCAATCACCTTATCTTGAAAGTTTCTATATCATTTTTAACAAATCTTGTTTGCGCGTGCCCTACTATCATTTTATTTTATGAAATGAGATCCCTTTGAGACCACCTTCAAACAGTTAAAATACCTTTTGTTTCTGCACCAAAACCCCTCCGTTTCCTCATTGGTAACTTATGATTTGAAGGACTACTTTTATGTGCCTTTGTGTATTCTTTCATGCCTTGCGTGTATGTCTTCTAAAATTGCACCTTTTCACAAAAATCCTACATTTTTTAAGCTTGATCGATGACCTCATCTTGTCCAAAAACTTTCATTCCATTACAGGCTGCGCACATGCCAATTCCATTATCTTGTGACTACATCTTTTTGAGGCATTGTGCCTGGTAGATTACATGCCTAATTGTTTCCACTATCAAATATTTCATCTACCTTGTCTTTTCTTTAACAGTTCGCATGCAAGTTCGCCAGGGCAGTTGCAGTCACTATATCAGACAAAATTCATATATATCCCTCGACCACCTCAATAGAATGAACTCACGCCTAGGCCATAATCCCGTGTTGCGTGCATGTGTATCAAGGAACTTGCAATTACAACATATAACAAATTCCTCATTCCCTTACAGTGTTTTGACGAATGAGCATACCTTGTTCCAAAGCTTTTCCTTTTGGCACGACCTGGGAGTATACAGGTAAAGATTTTAAGAATTAGCCTTCACACCTGCTGTTGAATGCATTTGCCTTAAAATTATGAGATATATTCATCAAAATTATTATGTGTAATCATTGCTATTCCTGAAATCACTTCTTTGAGGCAGTCCGTAAAATAGTTTACTGGCTTAGTTGCTCACAAAGCCTATTGCATTTGCTTGAAGTTTTTAGTATATTTGTTTATTTAATTATCTTTCCTTTTTGTGTAAATCATGCAATCGTTGCATTCTACGAATGATATCCCATTTAGGAATTTTAGCAAACAGTTGAATGCAGTCCTATTGCAGGTTGGGTTTATAGTATAGATAGTTCATGGAATTTTGCCAAATAGTCTGCAAGCTTTGCTTGCATGCCGAGTGTGATCTCTTTTCGTTTACATTAGAAATTAATACTTGAAAATTGGGTATTTATAGTTATTGATTTATGTTCATTATTAGTGCAAGGCAGTAGTGTTTGATGAAATATTCATTATATTGTTCTAATTCCTTGATATAGAATCTTTGAGTTGCATGATTAATTAGGTAATCATCTAGTATTATTATAACTCTTTGAATTGTAAGTTAGATTTCTTCTATTCGGTATTAAGATTTGGTTAAATATTAGGTTAAATTATAGTAATTACTGAATTTAATAGTATTAAGTATAATTTATAGGGTTTTCTTGTGATTTTGATACTAGTCGTGGGAAAATAAACAAGAAATATGGTTAATCATTGTTAAATTTCTAGTACAAATATATTTAAGGTTAGAAATGTGATGTAAGTCTTAATTCCACTGTAATACAAGATTCAGTGTATCATTGTGCAATTTGTTTAGTCACCCATAGCTACGTATAGATGACTTATATATCATTTTGGACATAGCAATAGTCTTGATTTCTCTATATTAGTTTTTATGTTATAATATTTAATGAATGGGTTTGAAAATCATATTTTAAGTTTATAACTCTTATTGGTGTCTAATATATTGAAGTATATTACTATGGATTATTTTATTTCCATTACATGGGATGATTACCTCTTAATAACCTCTCAATCTTTCACAATCATTTAAGATAGCATTCCTTTTTATTTTAGGAAAAACCTTGTATGACAATTATGAATAATTTTGTAATCAATGCGAAGGAGTTATTTTAATGTGTTGGGAATTACTAATGAATTATGCACTGTGTAGGTTTTCTTGATTAGTGAAATGGTGAGTATGAAATATTTTGGTTGATCAATTAATTAATAGGAGTGGGTATTACTGAGTTAAATTGATGGTAGAAAGTTTTCATAAATTGTTATTTCATATCCAATAAGAGTCCTCATACCATTATGTAATGTAAGTTATTAATAGCTTAGTTAACATTATGAGAAGAATGCATAAGGTTATTTTAGTTTGTTTGTAAAGGGTTGAGTCAGGCACATATGTAGTTTGAGATAGATCTCTAACCTTGGGGAGGTTATAGAAATGCTTCCAATTGGAATTAATTTCGGTATCAAGAATAGCCTCATTAGTTGACTAATTAAGTGCATGTTTTATTATCCATCTTTGCTAGTTAATTAGATTACTTTAGTTATTCCATTTTGTTGGTTGATTCTCCTAGAGATGAATCAATAACCTCTAGTCTAAAATGATTTATACTTAGTTTATAGGTTAAGTTGAAAAAAAATTATTTGAATTTTGTGTTAAACTCTCCTTGGGCATGATGAGATAATCACAGGGATTCATTACTATTTCACCCAAGTGGGCAGTAGTCAACGATGGACTATTATTTAATTTAAAAGATTCTAATTAAATGTTAAATGATCTAGATTACTTTATGTTAATTATTTAGTTAAGTGAATTGATTTGTTCATATCTGAGAGTTATTACTATGTGAAATATTTTTATTAAGGTTATCTAATTAATGTTGTAGTTGTGTTTTAAATGTAATTATTTGTAGTGAATAACACCTTATTTAGAGGAATATTTATGGTTATTATGCTATGACTAATTGTTTGCATTTTCGCAAAGTTTCTTGATTATTAGATTAAGTATTTGTTGAAAGTTGGATGTCATTTGTGTAAGTTATTTAAGGTTGGTTTCTAGAGGCCTAGGAGGAGGTATTTACTATGTAAATGGTTCTTATGATTGTTTCACTTTGGAAGTGGTTTGGTAATATTTTGAGTTATGTTTTTGTGTGAAATGTAAACCCTAAGGGTGTTGCTTTCTATTTCTGTATGGAATCATGTGATTATGATAATGTGCAAGATGGTCAATGCCTTGCTCTATGTTTGGATTCATGTGATTATGATAAATATACAAGATGGTCAATGCCTTGCTTTATGTGTAGGGTCTACTAGTTGCAAGTAGGAGGAGTGGATCTCAATGGGGGTCAAACCCCAAAGTGGTGTCTAGGATTACCCACTGGAGGGTTTCTTAATCAAGTGATAACTTTAATAATGAATTAGGGGGATGAGTAGAATTCACATTTATCAAGATAATGTATTCCTAACTCATGACTCAAGTGCTTGTTTAGGCTTGAGATGAGATGGGAAGGCATGAAATAGTAAGATCAATTTCCTTATCCTTATTAAAGGTACGTTGATTCTACATGATTTTGTATGGGGGTCGGGGATTTGTAGAGGCTACTAGGATAACCCAGGATGGGGACCAAGGCCTAGGAAGATTTACCAGGATAACCCATATCAAGCTATGTGATGACACTCCTCCCTATTATAGTCTAATATTTCCTAGTTGCATTTCCCCTTTTTTTTGTGAGTTCCTTTGGAAGTGAAGTAAGTATTGTAGGTGATGTTGGTGTTGTTAGTAGTGTTGTGTTGGAGTCCTTGTATAGCCCATGATTGTGTTAGCCTATTGATTTCCTAACAATTTGTTGGATGTGGAACCATGTGTTATCTCCTAGTAGGGGGGTGGAACTTAAGGTTCCACATGGTCGATAGGTTGGTGTTTAAATGAAGAAAAAAATGGTGGTGGAGAGGTGCTTTCTTTCACTTCTAGGGTTTTGAACCTAAAAGGAGAGAGACACTCCAATTTTTCAACCTTTCACTCAAGATCAAAACCCTGAGATTTCAATGCAAAGGAGATTGAAATCTCACAAAGGGAATTTTCTAAGGAAATGATAACAACTAATGAGGGTTCACCACCAAGTGTAAACTTGGAAAAGAAAAAATGTTGGAAAACATAATGTGATATGTAAAATGACCTAAAACTGCAAGTAGAATGTAATAGAAAATTGTAAAACTAGAAATGTGCACCTGAGAAGCTTGAGGAGGTAGAATGGAAGTTTGGAATCCTAAAAGAAATACTCTAAATGCTAATTGGGATTCTTACACTAGTATAACGCCCCGCCACACAAGCCCCAAAGGAGAACTAATTAACTAACAATAATGAAACATTTTTTTTAAAAGTAAAACTAATATCAATGTGCATTAACATACCACACTTGTAAGGAAATTATACATACACATTATCTAGCTACGTCCTCTAGGGTAAACATGACTACATTACTTAACCTAATCTCAATCCCATAATGATGATAATGAATCCCAAGTTTACATTTCAAATCCATTATAAAGAATAGGCATAAATTTTACATACATCCATCACATTACATCAATGATAAACATCCATCCATTACATTGAATAGATGGTAAACATCCATAAGAGAACACATGATAAAATCAAGAACATAGATACATTACGTTAATCATAAGAGTTTACATTGCTTCAAGATTATAAATGTATAAAGATGCATCCCAACATGAAATGGGAATGATACATCAATACATGGAGTTATACAACCGAATGAACATAATACAACTGAAATTTGGTGAAGCTCAAGATTTACTCCATCAATACAACTATGCGCTTCACAAACTTTGGCTAGGAACCCAATGGGGTCCATAGCATGTTCCACCTAAGCATGTGGGCCCTAAGGCCCACCCCCCATGCTAGGAGATGACAAGAAGGACCCACAAGATAAAATAGTCAAGAAGAAGGCTACAAGACTCCACAACCAAGAAAAACAATCAAAATAGATAACAATTGCATCAAGAATAGGGTATGTACAAGATCATCATGGAAAAAACAGGCCCTTAAGTGGCAAAGAAATTTAAAAATTCAGAGTTAGGCAACTTGATGTAAAAATTTGAATAAGTTATCTATATTATTTCAAAAATATGTAAGAATAGAATATTTATAAAATTTAATGTAGTTTCTAAACTATTAGGTGTATTTAAAAATAAATAAAAATCTATTTGGTGAAAATTTGAAATTTCAATGCAGTAGTATTTAAATTTCAGGAAAAAAAGAAGTAGGTGTCTGTCTGACCACCCTAACTACAATTTAATGATAATAATTTTTTATAATATTTTATACATAAGTAGAGGACTCATTTCCAGATGTGATGCATATTTTTTTGTAATTTTTTTCCAAATAAATAATTAATTATGATTTTTTTATTACAACTTAAAAAATATATAAAAAATCGTATGTCTGACCACCTTAACTTTGTCAAAAATTCATGAATTATTTTTTTCTTTTTTTAATCCTATAGTATGGGAAGCATAGAATGTGATGCATGTTTTTTATTCCAAAAATGTGATACCATTTTAAATCTATAGATGTTTTTCAATCAGCCTATCAATCAAGACTTTAGTCATAATTCAAATAGAAAATGAATAATAATAAAATATTAAATTCAAAGTAAAGCATAATTTATATTGGTGGAAAGCTAAGAATATCTTTAAAAAACCCTTTTCATTTCATCAATTTTGGGTTTTAAAAAATCCGTCAGCCACATACCCTACTAGTACCAATCATATCGCCACTTTTTGGCCCATCATGATCCTGCACATACCCAACAACTACTTCTAGAGGCACACAAAGGAAAAGAAAACAAGGGATACTATAGGAAGAGGGTCATCACATGGCCTTATCATGGGTTACCTCAGCTACCTCTCACTACGCAGTGGCCCCATAGGGTGACACATGTAGGGCCACTAACTTCTTGTGCGGATAATTTAGTGATCTTGCCAACTAGGCCTTCTTAGCTGATCCTTAGTCTGTGAAAGTACTATAGACATGGGTGAGGCATCTTACTTATCTTATTGAAAGTGAACCTACCCAAACCCACTAGTTAATTTATTAGGTTATCACTTATTAAGAAAACTCTTCCATGGGTTATCTAGGTTGCCCCTTGTGCGCTAACCCCCATTAATAAACACTCTCCCTAGTAGTATCAAAACAAACAACATGACATTAAGGGGTATACCAAATCACACAAAGCATGAAAATCATGATGAAAACCAAGTACATATGAAAGGCATGAACCTTCTCACCCAAAAGTCACATCAAAAGGAAAAACCATGGTACAAGATAACACCCGCAAGAGTTCAAAATAAGAAATAAGATCAACCAATCCACAAAGATACAACCATGTAATTCCAAGATAAATCAAGTTTTCCCATTGCCTCAAGAATCCTATTAAATCAATTTCCCATAAACTCCCACAATATTTCAACATGCATATCCCTAATATATGGTGTCATGACTAAGACAGTAAGTATAAACGCAACACCATCCAAATGTTGTGTAAAGTAGCTGAGGATAAAACTAAATACAAGTCAATTGTTTGGGATAAAGGCTGCAAGATTATTTATTAAATAAAATCAAAATAATAGTTGAAGCTCTAAACAAAACACTAGATAAACATATACTAAATCCCATACAACCATGGAGAATCAACTACTCAAAGGAAAACATATGATAAAAATAAACTTCAATACATCATATGATTGGATGGTAGACCCTAGAGGATTTGAAGCAAAATCTATAGACCTTGAATGATAGATAAAAGTGATCTATGCATCAAATATGAATGAAGTGGAAAATTGACTATACTAAGTCAAGGAAGATATATGATAAAAATCAAACACTTAAGCAAGCGTCTTATTCCTTCCTTTATACTATGGGTTAAGAAATGGTAGAAGCAATGTGATCAATGTACAAAATAACATAAAACAAATTACCACCCAACCAAGAATATTTGGCTAGATTAAAGTAGAAATATGATAACAATTCAAACCATCAATTTCATAGAAATCAACGGTTATCTTGAAAATCACTAAAATGAACTAAGAACAATGAATATCTAAATTTTACTATCAAGCTAATGTAAAATTGAAAGGGATAAGGAGGAAAGGCATTTCCTATCAACATGAACAAGTTTCATCATTAAGAAAATTTGAAATACACAACAACCGAATTTTTTCAAGAATATATATATTTATCAACTATAATGAATATTGTTTAGTATAATGCTGTAGAAACTAGTACATTTCAGTTGAAGAAAATCATATACCAAACGAGAGAATAATCATCAAGAATGGAGAAAATGAAGTCTACCCGACATCCTACACCTTGAGTTGGAAGAGTGAAATAGTGAGGACAAAAATCTACCACAACAGAACCTCTTTAACAAGATTTAATCAATTTCAAATCCATTCATTTCAAAACCACTTTTCACTTTCCTAAAAGTTGTATACTCTTTTTGATAAAAGAAAACAATTGTAAAGTCGAAAAATTTCTTGTTGAAAATAAAAATAAATTTCTAGTTAAAATTTTCACCAAAAATCCCCAATCTCAAAATCCAAAGTAAAGATAAGTTTTCAAATACAAAAATCAATAAAATAACAAGTTTACCAATCAAATTTTAGTTTTAGTGTGCATGTTCAACACTCCTCTTTTCCCATCTTTTCTTTCTTTTACAATTATATTTGAAATCTTATCTCTTTTATTTAATTTAAAATCATGTTGCTTTCTATATTTAATTAGTTAACTTTAATAATGATAATATTTATCTTTATTTATTCTTTATCAAGACAAAGTATACACATCTCTTTCATTCCAACCTAAAAATACAATAGACAAATGTCTCCAGATATATCTTCCTAACTCCTAGATGAGTAGAATAGGGAGCCCAATGTGCCCCATTCATGATTAAGGTATGAATACCCTCAAAAGAGGAGGTACATACATACTCACCAAGTACTACAAAAGGCCATAAAATTCTAGAGAATATCCAACAAACTTTCCCTCCAAAGCTCTATCTAACTCAATCTTCAATGTGACTTCCTGATACTAGCTATCTATAGGAAGTGTTACGAGGATCTGGCTCCTGAAGGCCACACCAAGAGTCACTGAAGATAGCTCATGTCTTTGCTAACTCAGAGCATCTACCAGTATGTTTTTCTTGCATTGATATACTTTTAACCAAAATCATATTTGCAAAGAAATTCCATCAAGATCCTATGCCTCGGTATCTAAGTTTGGCTATGTAAATATATACTACTAAGTTGCAATGATTACTATGGAGTCAAACCAATGCCCCAATAAAAAGTGCCTCCATCTCACAAGGGCATGTACAATGGTGGCTAACTCCAAATCATGTGTGGGGTAATTCAACTCGTGATCCTTGAGCTTGTGAGACTCATAG